>CM042242.1:35114088-35374088 GCA_023566225.1 Romanogobio albipinnatus
GCCTGTTTCTGACGAAGATGCAGAACATGTTTTGAGATTGGAAATGGACGCTTCTGAATGGTAAGTTAAATCTTTATTTTAATTAGGAACCTGCAAAATCATTACGTCCATACCAGAACTTCAGCCTAAACGTTAACTAGCATATAGCATTAAATATACACATCAGCAGTCACAACTTTTTTAGCATTGTAAAAATATTTTAATTATTGTAATGTGTCCCTGTATGATTTTACAATGATAGCTTCTTCACTTTGAATCACAAACTGAACTGGGTAGCGCTTAAATATGTTGTTTGTACAGTAACGTTTGAGTTTGACAGTAGAGTACTGATTTAAAAGTCGATTTATTTAGCCATTTAGTTATGTAAGCTACTCGGATTATCCTATTGTTATTGTACTAGCATCTTGTGTCAG
The DNA here is from genome assembly GCA_023566225.1 of Romanogobio albipinnatus. Lineage (NCBI taxonomy): Eukaryota > Metazoa > Chordata > Actinopteri > Cypriniformes > Gobionidae > Romanogobio > Romanogobio albipinnatus. The sequence goes on from CM042242.1 coordinate 35,114,502, forward strand.
ATCTAAACAACAACGGGGATATTATCGTTAATGTTGTCGCTCTAAGAAACTTTCAATTTAATCAGAAATTGTTTAGACAGTCAAGAAGTGGCTAAAATCACTTACTGCTTGCAGGTGTATGGTTGGAATTGCCCCTTTATTCAGTGTCGGACGCTGAGCAAAGCCTGCTTGATATTGTCCCAGGTTTGAAAAACTGTCCGTGGTCAAATGTGACCATACACCTTAACTATTTTTCAATTAAATAAATAGCCTATATTTTAGTTCAATAATATTTATTGATATTTGGTACTAAATACTGTTTGCGCAATAATTATGGTCCATTAATGACCATTTTTATTATTTATATTACAATTAGTGTAGTAATTAAGGTTAAAATAGAATTCCAATGCAAAGAGGCAAATTAGAATAATTTTGTTGCTGAAAAAATAATACATTTCATTTGTAATGCCATTACCCACTAGGTGCCTGAATGGCTCTTTAATAAATATACATGTAGGCCTATCTAGTCTAGTTGCTCAAAAAAGTATTGCAATTCATAACTCCTTACTTATTTTTAGGTTTTGCATTTGAATACATATTTAGACATGATCAAACACACACTCCCCCGCCACCACAAATTGCTTTCAGAAGAAATCTCTTCAGAAGAATTTTTTTTACTGCCTATAGACTTTTAATAGATGGACCAAAAAAATTAATAATATTAGAAATATCTATTTGACAGTATATGAAGCATTTTTTTCTATGGTATTGAAAATGGTATCGAATAACGATACTTTTCCAGTTATCGTAGAAGTTAGAAATTCCAGTTCCATGACAACACTCCAATGCACTTTTGAATGTAAGCACGACAAACAATTTGCGTTACTCCCCACTGCACAAAACTCCGCATTTTTGAGAAGGGTATAGCTGCAGCCTGGAGATCTCCAAATTGGGCGGGATTTTACGCTGAATAGAGTGGTAAAGAAAATGACAGTTCTGGAGATAAGCAGTTAATAAGATCATACGAAATGAGATTTGCCGTCTGCAAACTCCCCAACCGGACCTCACCAGACAATGGAACCTTTTTAGTAGAACCCAGCATCATTGCCCCCGTATACCCTGCGAATCTTGAGCTACAGGATGCCCCTTGTCGCTTAGACACATCGCCTACACATACACAGACATTTGGGTTGTACTGTTCTGGAAATAAATCTTAACCACTGATTCTTCCTAAGTGCGTCCACTTTCGGAAGGCCAAATAAAGTGCTTTTGCATAGAAACACACAGCGTCGTCACAACATGCGACAACACTACGATAACTAAAGCCATGCCTTCTTTCTTTGCATATGTATTTGGGTGGTATTATGCAAATATTTCCACTTGTGTGATGTAGGTATGTGAGGGAGAATTTGATCGAGGCGTTTTAGCTAGGTCTGGATCTGCCATCTCTTTTAGATTTTTATTTTTGTGGGAGACTTTATAATTTCTTATACATGCTTCTTATATATTGTAAGATCTTATATGTGCACAAATAGCTACATAATACACAAAAGAAAAAGGAAAACATGAAAACGCATCATATGACCCCTTTAGATAAATTGTTTGCCACATGTTCGTTTTCCTACATCTTGAAACTTTTAGCTTTACAAATGGGGACAATCTTTGATAATGAACAAATAATGTTTTTGGTCATCACATTAAAAATAACATTTAAACTGGATAATATTTAGAGCTTTGAAGTGCTGAGAAAAAAAAATGGGAAGCACTTGAAAGTCCTTACAGTATTGATTCGGAGAGGAGGGGGGCCTTTGAGTAAAAAAGGTTGAGAACCACTGCATTAAAATCACCTTTTCTTTGTGCTCGACTCATTTGAGCTTGAATGGTTTAAAATCACATTAAAATGCGCACACTGGAACCAATAAGTAAAATTGAAATGCATGTTTCTTAACGAATCACCGGTTCTGGGAAATTGGGAACCGGTTCTGAAATGGAAATGGTTCTCGATACCCATCACTACATATGGTCCATGTACAGACATTTTTTTTCTCATTATGATGTTTTTTCCCCACAAAGAAGTGAATAGTACTTATGACAAATACAATAATTAAAATCATTTATACTGATTTATTTATACTCTCCCTGCACCATAAAATGCCTCTATCACAGCCCACCGTCCACTGCATTCAGACAACTGTCAATATAAATTCAAAAGACCACTGGGACATATAAGTGAAATGTATGTATTGAAAAATGACTGAATACACATTTAACAGTGATCTTCCCCTTCAGCGCTAAACCCTACAGGCCAAGGTTTAGTGTTAATTAGAGGAATGGGTCTATTGTGTACAGTTTGTTTTTAGTAAGCAAGAATAATTGAAATGCAGGCAGTCTGACTTATGATTAGCATGCTTATATAGCTGTGAAGTCATACAGTAAGCAAAATAAATGTAATTTACTCAATGAATGCCAGTCATTAACATTGGCAGGCATTATTTTGATCTGTTACCATATGAACAGTAGCATTTAAACATGATGCAGATGCTACTTTTCTTCAAAGCAACTAGATGCTTCTATAGTATCACTAACAAAACATTAAAAGCACATTACAGTGCATTTGTTTTCACAGTTTCCTCTGAGAGAGAGACAGAGCTTTTTTAGTCCAGTCCCCTGGACCTGTTTAGAATAGAACATCACCTTTCTCATAGACCTTATCCAGAGCAGAGTGATGACGGGTATGAAAGCGAGACTGTGAGGGATAATCTTACCGCTGTTCATGCTGCTCACTTTAAAGGTCCCATGGCATGGATTTTTACAATTATTTTATGTTTCCTGAGGTGTACTTATATTGTTAGTATGGTTTTTACATTAAAAAAATTTCATAATTTAGAAATAAAAAGCATTATTTTTATTAATAATGCTTTTTATGCTTTAATAAATGCCCAAGGGGGGGGGGGGGATCATTAATTTCCAATCCTTTATTCAAAAACAGAACTGACAGTGCAAATTCATAGTGCAAAAAATCTTCAGAAAGTGCACAGGTTGCTACAATAAATCTAGATTTTTTTTTTTTTTTATAAAGAAAAATACTAATCAGAAAACTTAACACGATGTTACAACTTGTTCTCTACACTACAGTCAGAAGCACACACTCACAAACAAAATTTAATGTGTTTAGTTAAATTGTAATGCATTAAAAATTTCTCTAAAATGTCCAAATCCATTATATAATCTTGGAGAAAACATCTACTGTATTAACCTATTAATATGAATGATATTAAAGTTTAAACATGCAATACAGACACAGATTTAACTGCTGTCACATATAAACAAATATTATGTAACAATTAAATAAAACTACTCCTAAAGAAGAACACAATGTCTTATTTTCAATGAATGATATGCATTCTTTATAACAACTTGCATACAACATTCCTTATAGATTAAATATGGATTAAATAATTAATGTAAAATAAATATAATGAATCCTTATTAAAACTAAAGAGGTGATTTTTCTCTGTCTTTTGTTGTTTGATTAATATTAAGAGCACAAATGGAAGCAGGTTAATGGACTGCTGTCACTTTAAGACCGAATGCTGACCGAAAATAACAATAGATATTAGTCATAGTTTTTGTCATTCAAAACTGGTTTTGATTTTCGTCTCGTTTTTGTCTGTGAAGAATGTTGTTGATTAAAATATCGCCAAATTATTTGTCAACAAAATTAAAATATCAACAGATTAAAAAACGAATGGGCCAAAAAAGGCAAGTGAATAAAAACGTGTCTTTAGTCTTGCAAACTATACCACCCCTGCTTTACTACTGTTATTAACAAGCTAACGCTAACTTGTCATGCTTGTCAAGCTGGATAACGAGTAAACAAGCACCAGAAGAGCTACAGGAGGGACGTCACGCTCCTCGCTTCGAAACGGAACAAAAGTGGGATTTTGTAGTGACTTAACTTTACCCTGCTGTTGAACTCCCTTCCTCCTTATCAAGGACTCTAAGATGTTTTTGTTTTAGGTGCTGAATCACCACCGTGGTGCTCCCGTGCCATGCCATGTCGCTAGGGCTGCAGCTATTGATTCTTTTTGTAATCGATTAATCTAGCACTTAATCGATTAATTGGCTACAAATGTTGTGTGTGTTTTTAAACAACCAAAACAAATAATGCATAACGAAAATGAAGAGGAAAAGCAATTTCATTTATTAATATGCGCAACAGGTCTAATAATCTAGCCCTGACATCAAAGTAAATATCTTTTATGTAGATTTCTACACCTGCAGCATTTACCATTAGGCTACTATCAAATAATATATAATTTCTGGGGTGAGCCTATTTGCTATGGTAACCTAGCAACCTGTGTGTGTGTGCGCGTGCTTCATTGCAGTTTGGTACAGCAGAAATATACATTCATTTTCAATAGAACGCTGCATTTGGCTTGCATCACTTGCATTGCGGTGTATTTTAGGTGAAGCATCCGTTCGAAAAATCGCGTCACAACATCACGTCCTGGTGTATACAGTGAATGCATGCTGAAATTATTGTTGCGTGGCTACATAAAATTTTAAGCATATGTGATGCATTGCCGCGATTGGTCTGACTGGCGCGTGAGAGAGACGAGGGTGTGTGTGTGTGTGTGTGTGTGTGAAGGGGTTCTTTTTTTTTTTTTTAGGCTATACTCTCTTGCAATTGAACGTGAATACGTTTACTACTTAAAAACATCAAAGCTAAACATGTCTAGTCAAACCGCATCATGACATCGGTACAAATACAGTATGGGATTAAAATCAACGAACATCAATGTATAGACTTAGGCTACATTACCATTGAAGACGTACTGCTGTGGAATGCGAGTTCTACTTTGCAGTAGACACATTGCACCTTGTTCTCTTCTTTTTTAAGAATGTAATGATCCCAAACTTTAGACATTCTCTGCCGTTTATGGACATCTTTACTCTCCGCCATCACGCCAACTAAATTCAAAATGTATAATGCGCTATGGTGCTTCCTGAACATTGAACAGTGGTCTGTGTGAATCAGATCCCTGCACGTATAGTGCGCGTGCGTCATAGGAATTTAACAAGGCTTCGAGGCAGAATTTTTGCCTCGAGGAATTTTTGTAATCGAGTAACTCGATGAATCGTTTCAGCCCTACATGTTGCGTCGCTTTTGCTGCAATTAACACACTTTTTCGATTTATTAATGGCGCTTTTCGACTGGTACAGATTGGCTCAGTTTGCTTTTCCGCTGCGTGGTACGACGGGTACAGCACGGCTCGCCTGCTTCCACTCTGCTTTGCGCTCAACCGTGCTTTTTTTATACTCAAATATCTCCGCGTCTTATTGAGGGGCATAATAGTCGTGCGACACAACGAATCGATAATGAAATTCGTTGCCAACTCTTTTAATTATCGAATTTTATCGATTCGTTGTTGCAACCCTATGTGAGACTTCAGTGAAAACGCCCACTGTTGCTGACATCTTTGCACTTGAAATGAGTATTAGATTATGTGGTGGAGGGGGCGTGGTTTAGCGAGGTCTGCACACGCTGCCAGAGAGAGACAGGACTGCTTGTGGACCAGAGAGACCTTAGAGTTGGAAAAAGATAGCTGAGAAAGTTATATTGTACTGAGTTGTTGAGAGCGCAAGTTTATTTTGTTTGTATCTGAGAGTTTTGAATAAACACGAGTCCCAGTCACGTCGACCCGGTCTTCTTCCTCCTTATTCTACGAACTTTGTAACATGTGGAACCCCTCTCGTATACTTATACTATTTTTTTATTTTACCACCACAGCCGTCGAGATGAACGAATCGTCAAAGTGTTGATTATAGCATTATTTTTTAGATCTTTTCCCATCACACGAAAGGCTTGAGCACGGAGTACACATCGCTGTTTGTGGCGGTGCTGTCGAATCCATATCATAAAAGTCTGTTTGTAAAGCCTGTGCTGACATCTCGACAGATAAACTGAATCCATTCTCTCCAAATTCTCTGGCCGGGTAAAGCAGAACCGTCACTGCAATGAAGCAACTGGTCTGACTGGGGTGTCACTCTTCCTCACGCATGACACACACACACACACACACACACACACACACACACACACAGGTTGCTAGGTTACCATAGTAAATAGGCTCACCCCATAAATTATATACCGTATTATTTGTTAGTAGCCTAATGGTAAATGCTGCAGGTGTAGAAATCTACATAAAAGATATTTACTGTGATGTCAGGGCTAGATTACAGCATGAAACCTGCTGTGCATATTAATAAATGGAATTGCTTTTCCTCTTCATTTTCGTTATGCATTATTTGTTTTGGTTGTTTAAAAACACACACAAAAAAAGTATCCGATTAATCGGTTAATCGATCGAGTAAGTGCTAGATTAATCGATTACAAAAATAATCGATAGCTGCAGCCCTAGTTCCCCGTATTACGACATACAGGGAAGATTCCAGATCGGCTCGTCTGAGCTCTCATTTTCTCAAAGGCAGAGCAGGACACCCAGAACGCAGTTTACTCTTATCAAAATTTCTAGCCGCTTGTGGACCATATACAGGCTGGAACTCATATTAATGTTAAAAAAACTATAAAATTATAATTTCATGCCATGGGCAGTTATAGTTCCAAGAAAGAAAGTCTGAATCGGTATCAGCCAAGAAAATTGCAGTTTCAGTTTGCAGTTATTGGTTAACAAACATAATTATCGGCTTATTTGAATTGGTCAGAATTTTTATATTGGTGCATTTTTGGTATTTTTCAAATATTCAGTGCCATGAAACTCACAAATCCTATGCATACACTGACACACACCTAATTATTTTACACAGGTGTCTTTTCATTTATTTTTCATTATTTATCAGAAGCTATAGCGGCAATGTTGAAATCTGCGTTGATCACCAAAGCTCACACGATTGACGCTGGCTCACCGTGCAGTACAGTCGTGCCATGTATCAGATGATTTGACGCGATTATCAGGTTAACTCGTTTCGAGCTCTCAAGTGTCTGAGACCAGCTGAAATGTGCAGTGGCCACTGTTACCCTGATAAAGAGGCATAAAATCTCTTGACTCTCAAAGTTGAGAGGTTGTTTACTCTTGAACAAAGTCTGAAATAATCATATTCTCATTATGACCATGGCCATGGGTTTAAATATACCACCTCCTTTTATAATAAAGATGTCTTTGTGAAACCTACTGGATCCTGGTAGCTTAGTGGGTAAGAATCTAGGTTTTTAACACAGAGGTTGCTGGTTTCAATTTGGGTAGGGGCAACCCTATTACAAAAAGCACTTTTCTTGGCTGCTCCAGGTTGTAGTGCCAGAGGTAGACTAACAATCCATGTCAACTGTCATGACACTCTCAATTCAAAGAGAACTGTTATCTGTTATCTCATTTAAGTTGCTCTGAAAAGGACCACTAATGTTTAGAGGGTGCCGAAATGTTGCTGATATTGTATGAGATCTAGATCATAATGCTCAGTTCGGATGTTGGCACAGACATCAGCGGGATGATGAAACCATCTCATCTGCTTTTGATTTACCTGCTCAGGCAGCAGGAGGAATATGTCTGTGTCTAGTGTGCTGTAATGTTAATGCTCTCGTCCTAATGGGGTCAGTGTGTGTGTTTGTTTATAAGGCAGATTAATCTTATTATTGGACGTCTGAATGTGCATATATGTGATGTTTTGTTATGCTGGCTCTCGTCTTACTAATAACTTAAACTTTCCATATCATTCCATAACAATTTTTCTTTTATTTCTCTAGATTAAGGCTAACTTGCAACCAGGGCTATTGGCAAGAATTATTTTATTTATAATTATTATAGGCTTAAATGAAAATATTCTGACAGTGAGACTTGGTAACCACAGGTAAAATCATGCATGGCTACTCACTACTACTGTCAAATTATATTATGATCTTATGAATATGCTATATATATAAAAACACCTAAACACAGGTAAAAACTATACACACCATCACAAAGAAACTGACATAATTTCATAACAAATTTTTTTTGGTGAAAAATTAATATATTTCCCTACCCACCTAAAAAATATTGTACAATGTATAATGCAAAATGACTACAACATAGTATTCAATATAAATGTTATACATTTCAGCCCAAACCATTGTACATTACTACAGTACATTCATGGTAAATGTTTGTAAGGGTGGTTGGGGATTTAAAAGTCTTCTAACTTCGTTCATGGCAGTGATTCTCCTGTTTTCTCATCAGTCTTGTTGGGTATGTTGAGGCTTCATCATTTAAAGTTTCATTAGCTTGACGTTGTCATACTCAGATTCTAGGGGTGGCACGGTACATGGAAAAAAACCGAACCGTTCGGTTCGGTTCGCTCGTCTCGGTTCGGAGCGTGTGCGTCGCACGGTTCGCGCATGCGCAATGTATCCTCGTGCCCGTATGTTACCTCAGACAGCGGGTGTCCTTTTCGCGCAAAATAAGAGGTGTGTGTGGACAGTAAAGTAAAAGTGGAGTGCTGCAGCTGAACCGCGGCTCGTGGATTGCAAATACAGGCAAATATAGTCCATTCTGTCACATTTTCCGGTGTTCTCCTCCGACCCCTGTCTGTCTCGTGCTTTGATTTATGATGGGCAACATCTGCTGCAAATGCGACCGTGTTCCCCTCTGTCTCATACACACAGGGGCGTAGTTTATGGGGGGGAGGTAACCCCCTCAATATTCAAATCCATCAGTTACAACCCCCCCAATATTTCACATGAAAATCACAGTAGATCAAATGAAAAATATTAGAATTTGTTTATTTTGTAATAATAATTTTGTTCCTAATCAAATATGAGTTTGTCATAATAAATCAGAAAAAACAAAAAATACTCCCCATCCATTGAACCGATTGGTAACGCCCAACCAATGAGTCGCACTTTCACCAAAACAACGCGAGTGGTGTTTGAATGGGAGAGCACACGGGTAACGTTAGCGGCAAAAACGAAGAGAAGCGCTGCACCGCGGACTATTAACTGCTGGTCAGAGAGGGATGCAAAAAAAAGCATGTACTGAGAATGTGGTATGAGAATATTGTGTAATAGCTAAGTACACACCACATATATTTTAGCTAGCTAATCCATTGCAATGTATTTAGCTATAACTATCAGTATAACAAGTTACCAAAGCAGCTGTCTGTTTTGCTAGTTCATTTTTCAATAGTGTCTGTAATTATCAATGATTTACAGTTGTTCAAGAGCCGATGTGTTTCCCTTTCAAAAATTTAAATGCATTAAGGTGGAATGTAAAAATTTTAACCCCCACCCCATCCTACCCAAAAGTGTGTCATATGCACGCAAAAAACTGCGTAGCATATGCATGCCAAAATTTTGGCGTATACATTCCACGAGATTGCACACTCGTACTATTGATACGCATTGTCATGAGATCGTGTTGGAGCGATGGAGCGATGGAGCGATGGAGCGATGGAGCGATGGAGAGATAGATAGATAGATAGATAGATAGATAGATAGATAGATAGATAGATAGATAGATAGATAGATAGATAGATAGATAGATAGATAGATAGATAGATAGATAGATAGATAGATAGATAGATAGATAGATAGATAGATAGATAGATAAAAAAAAGATAGATAGATTTAAAAAAAAAAAAAAACAGCATGGCAGCATACCAAAAGTTCAACCCCCCCAATGTTCAAACCAAATCTACGCCCTTGCATACACACATTCATATGTTGTATATAAGTAGTTCACATGATAAATGTAACATTTAAAAGTTAAGATATGCTTCTAGTTCTAATAATTTAAACATGCCTTTGAAGTTTGGGCAAAAACTTCTGGCAGTGTTGTGTTTTCGTGTATTTTATTTTTTCACAGCGCTGAATGTCATATGGTGATTGTGACACTTCATGGTGAAATGTGTTAATCAGGTCAGCTGAATTAAAGCCACAGTGCATTTTTCTGATCAAAATTGATATGATTAACATGAAAAATGTTACACCAATGTGTCGGACTTGGTAGACAGCCAGTTAGGAAACAACTTGATATAACAATTTTTAATACTGTATCCTAAATTGTGGATGATTAAGCTATATACCATATGCTGAAGTAAATTTCTGGAGAGTTAACGATTAAAAAAAACAACAACAAGAACCGTACAGAACCGAAAACCGTGACCCTAAAACCGTGATACGAACCGAACCGTGGGTTTTGTGAACCGTGCCACCCCTATCAGATTCTAGTCAGAATATGAGTCTGATACTGCTCCATTGGGCTGTAAGATTGGGTATTGTTTTATGTTTTTTTTACGATACGGTGCCAAACCGATACTTTTAAAACGGTACCTGTGCCTAAACGGTGCCTGAACCGATACTTAATTATTATGTTTTTTTTTAAGCCACAAAACAACGGTGGATGACATTTAAAGAATGGCTTTTTAATAAATTATTATTTTTTTAAATTCTTTAAATTGAACATTTTATTTGTAATAAAGTATACTTAAATATAAATAGATACAAAACACAATTTACTTAACAAATTCACTGTAAAACCTAAGCCACATAACCCAACTACAACAGGCCTAATTTAACACTAAATAACACAGTACTAATAACAGCAAAGTAGTAGGGCTGTGCAATATTGAAGAAAAATGCTATATGCGATATCCTTGTTAAATAATGCGATATTCGATATGCGATACGATATTGCTTTACGTGTGTAAAATCTAAATTTAAAGCATTTAAAAGCATAAGCGGCTGACAATAGTTTCAATAGTTCAATAGTTTCCGCTATAGTTTCATCATTTAAAACTAGTTTCATCTTCGAGATTTGTGGTTTGTAACAGTGAGGTGTGTGTCGAATTGAAGTGCTTCCTATTGGATGTTACAACGCTGTTTAATAATGGTGCCTGGGACCGGGAGTAAATGCAACTCATTTAAGCTTGCTCTCCGTCATCCACTGGGCCATGCTGCGTAGTTCAAAGTAAACTAGTGAAACAACTGAATATATAAAAAAATTAAAAATTGTTCTGTGTTAGATTAACTGAGACTTGTTACAGCACTTGCATACTGTAGCCTTTGACTGTTCTAGTTGCTTCTATTGCTCTCATTTGTTAGTCGCTTTGGATAAAAGCGTCTGCTAAATGACTAAATGTAAATGTAAATGTAAATATAACTATTTGCTTGCGCTCCACTGTCTATTATTGCTCCGAGCTGAGAAACGGTCCGCGCAGCTCAAAAAAGTAGCGTGGTTCCATTTCACTGTCGCTTTGTTTGCCATACGTTTCTCATTATGTAACAGAAATGGCAGCTCTTATCAGTTGAGCACCAGTGTGACCTCCGTTTGCCACGTTGGATGACGAGTCGCGGGCTGCCACAAATAAATCAGTGTATGGGAAACACTGGATTCAGTGACAGAGTGGTCAGAACAAATCTGAGTAGTTTCAGACTGTTATGCAAGCACGTTTGGCCAATTCAAGGAAAAGAAAGAATGGAGTGAAAAGAGTGATTCATTCACAAATGTTTGGTATTGCTGGTTCAGTCGACAGAAATACACAACACATAATAACTGCTGAAATATTCACTCTGACGTTTCTCAGGTCAGTCAGAGCGTGCCTGGTACTCACAGTGTGTATAGCTGTACTGCTGCAGGTGCCACCGCGGCCACGTTTCTAACCAAATTTAGCCGCACCACCAGGAAAAGAGGAGGGTGGTTGGGGTGCCCTCGGGCCTAGTTTTTGCCCTAGTAATTGCCCTAGCTTAAAGCTGCAGTCTGTAACACTTTTGGTTAAAAATTATCCAAAATAAATTTGAGCAAGTACATAACCATCCAGTGTTCAAACGATCTTCTTACCTTAGCTCGATTCATAATGATAATAATGTGTTTCGTACTGGTAGCTTTCCACGAGAAAATACGAGCTTCTGCTGTTCGGCTTTGTACGCGTCTGTATACATAAAGGAGTCTGGGCTATTAGGCTATTTTTGCATGTGTGGATGCTGCAGGTGGCTGATCGTTTGTGGCCTCTTCTTACAGCAGCTGGAATGTAATTAAACATCATTCATTGTTGACAAACTGGTGCTTTGATAGACAACCCACACATACACTTCAAAACATTAGATTCTTCCGCGCTGAGAAGCTGTGCCGATGCACAACTCACGTAAAGAAGATAACTGCAATTTCAGGTTAAAATTTACGGACTTCAACTTTAATTAATATACATTTAATAGCCTACATTTTTAACAAGACAAGTAAACAGTACAATACAATAAGAACAATAAGAACAAAATTCAAATCAAAGCTCAACTTTGCGCGCTGTCTGAGATGCAGCATTCAGGGTGTTCTTCAGATGTTTAAACGGATTCCCCTTTGTGTGTTCCAGAGCTTGAATATTTACATATATTACATTGGAAAGGCTGAAACGTTTGTGATAACCGTTTGTTCATGATCAAGTTGTCACAACATTGTATTGTTAGAATTCAAAAAATTGCTACTGGCCAACTGGCAACTGACACATAGTTTTCATATACTCGCCAACACAAATTATTACTCTCATTAATCGGTGCTCATTTTGATGAACCTATATTGATTTAAAATCCCAAGACAAGGCTTGAAATTGTGACAGTTTTGGTCGCATATGCTCCTTAAATTTAAGCAGTGCGACCCCAAAATGCTTGCGAGTGAGTGTGTGTTTGAGAATGGCTTTATGGCTTCCTTTGCATCAAATTATGTGCTTTGTTAACACCGTTACAAACTTGAAGGAAACACTGGACAAAAGGAAATCATAAATCAAAATCATAAATCAAAAGGAAACCCAACAAAAGGAAACACTGGTCACCATAATGGTGACCAAACATTTTCAATAAAACCAACATCTAAACCTCTGTTAATTCTCATTAAGAACATATATTAGAAGTTGGAGTTGGAGCCAAACTCTGCAGGACACCAGCTCTCTAATACCCGTTTTCCACCAGAATGAAACAGGTGCTAGTTCAGAGCCAGTGCTAATGCCAGTTCGGAGTTGGTTCGACTGACGAGCCTTCTAAGAACCGGTTTGCCTTTCCATGGGCTAGAGAGCCACCTCAGAGCCAGGTCTTATGTCACTGTATCTCATCTTTCTCAGTAACGCTAGCAAGGCAGCGGGAAACAAACACACCAGACTTGTTTGAGATGCATCTGCGCTGCGCAGACGATCAGCATATGATTTCAAAACACAGCATGAGCGATTCAAAAGCATAAGGAGTCATATGCTCTTGCTGTACTTTGATGTCATACGGTGATCGGTCTGCGCAGCGCCGATGCATCTCCAACAAGCCTTCCATCAACAACGGCGAACGTTGTTACTATTGATGCACATGGCTTTACGATCCTACATCGGCATCAAAACACAGCGAATCCAGCGCTCGCCGTAAATTGTATAGACAGAGATTATAATCAAGTAGCTATTAGCTCGATTAGCTGCTATTTCAAAAATGGCGGTCACAAGTTTGCGTTCGTCTTATTGGTCACGGTAACCCTGCCACCAGCCCCTGACACAAGTGGTTCTTACTTCTAGACCAGCAGTGTTTTGGTGCTACTTAAGAACCACTTTTCCTGGTTTCGGAGCTGGTGCTTTGGGTGTGGAAAGACAAAGAACCGATTTTAAACTAGGCTCTGGCTCCGAACCAGCACCAGCACTGCCTCGGTGGAAAAGGGGTATAAGACTGAACTTGCCTACCCCTGCTCTAAGTAGAGGAAAACAATGGTATAATTGTACGCTAAGGAAAAATTGTGTACCTTTCAAAGGTACAAAGTTGTACCTCCACTGTACCTTTTTTTTCTGAGAGTGTGCCCAAAACATGATAATTCTTTATTTTAAGCTTCAAGCTAATGCATTCGCGTTTTACATCCCGTCTCATGCGCTTTGACAGATGCGCGTGCGTCCTCAGTGCAAAACGTTAATTTTACAGTTTATATTCTTATCTGTAAATGTTACTAATTCACGTGAGTAGGCCTACTTCCATTTTGCATGCAAGCGCATCTTGACATAACAGTCTGCAGTCGCTTCAAACTTCAAGCATCGCTGAACGAGTGCTGGCATGCGTGTCAAAGAGACAGATGGCAAGTCAAGATGGCGCCGAGGATGGCCGCAACGTTGCAAGCTCTGCTGAAACATTGTAGTTTTTTGTTTGTTCTGTTTATAGTTTTTGTGTTTTTTGTCTTGGATGTTGTCTGCCTTACTACGTACGACAGACAGACACTTTTGGACATTGGTTCGGCAATCGCACACCGAAAACCGGACTTTAAATTCTTCAGTGACGAACCGCCGTTTACAAACACAGCAGCGGAGCTCTTTGTCTGGACGGCCCGACCACGCAAACGCGGCCGGAGAAGGGGAAGCAGAGCCGGCGTGCTCATCAGATTAAGACGCTGCGCAAACCGACCCCCGCTTCCCAGTATTTTACTGGCAAATGTTCAGTCTCTGGACAATAAACTCTGCGAGCTGAGAGCGCGGATCTCTTTCCAGCGAGACACGAGGGACTGCTGCATTATCTGCCTTACAGAAACTTGGATGTCCGCTGAGATTCCAGATTCGGCCATCGAAACCACGGGGTTCTCCGTGCATCGGATGGACAGAGAAAAAGATCTCTCCGGGAAAAGCAAAGGCGGGGGTGTGTGTTTTATGATTAACCGATCCTGGTGTGATCAGAGGAACGTACATTCTATCAAGTCTTTCTGTTCTCCTGATCTGGAACTTCTCATGGTTCTGTGCCGACCATTCTGGCTACCGAGGGAATTCACCGCGGTCATCATCACAGCTGTGTATATTCCCCCGCAAGCCGACACAGACCGGGCACTAAAGGAACTGTACAGGACAGTGAGTGAGCAGGAAACCGCGCATCCTGAGGCCGCGTTTATTGTGACCGGAGACTTTAACAAAGCCAACTTCAAGCGCATCGCACCCAAATACCACCAACACGTTAACTTCAACACGCGAGGGAACCGCGTCTTAGATCACTGCTACTCCCCCTTCAAGGATTGTTACAAGTCCCTCCCGCGCCCACCATTTGGCAAATCGGATCACGCTTCCATCCTCCTTTTGCCCGCATATAGGCAAAGACTCAAACAGGAAGCACCCGCCCTCAGAACCATCCAGTGCTGGCCGGATCAATCAGATTCTATGCTACAGGACTGTTTTGATCACGCGGACTGGGAGATGTTCCGGTCGGCCTCTGATGACGACATCGAGGTTTACGCTGATAGCGTAACGTGTTTCATCAGGAAGTGCGTAGATGACGTTGTTCCGACCAAAACAATTCGGCTGTATCCTAACCAGAAGCCGTGGCTAAATGGGGATGTTCGCGCGGCACTCAATGCGCGGACCTTCACTTTTAACTCCGGTAACGCGGAGGAGCATAAACAAGCAAGTTATGCCCTCCGGAAAACCATCAGAGCAGCAAAACGGCAGTACAGGGACAAGATTGAAGGACAGTTCAACACCACCGACTCCAGAAGCATGTGGAGGGGAATTAACACCATCACGGACTATAAAGGGAACACAAACTCCACCGTGAACACCGCTGCCTCTCTCCCGGACGAGCTAAACACCTTCTATGCTCGTTTTGAGGGAACTAACACCGCCCTCGCGGAGAGAGCGCTCGCGGCTGAAGATACAGAGGTTAGTGCACTCTCTGTATCTGTCGCGGATGTAACCCGATCCTTCCGGCGGGTGAACGTCCGTAAAGCTGCGGGTCCAGACGGCATTCCCGGCCGTGTGATCAGAGCGTGCGCGCACCAACTGGCTGGAGTCTTCACGGACATTTTTAACCTGTCCCTCTCCCTATCTGTGGTCCCCACATGCTTCAAAACGTCCACCATTGTGCCTGTACCTAAGCAGTCAAAAACCACCTGCTTAAACGACTGGCGTCCTGTTGCTCTGACCCCCATCATCAGCAAATGCTTTGAGAGACTAGTCAGAAACCACATCTGCTCTGTTCTCCCCCCCTCACTGGACCCACTGCAGTTTGCATACCGCACAAACCGCTCCACTGACGATGCCATTTCATCCACTATACACACTGCTCTCTCCCACCTGGAAAAGAGGAACACGTATGTGAGAATGCTGTTTGTGGACTACAGCTCAGCATTCAACACCATTGTGCCCTCCATACTTGACGGGAAACTCCGGGCTCTAGGCTTAAACAGCCTGTTATGCAGCTAGATCCTGGACTTCCTGTCAAACAGATGCCAGGTGGTCAGAATGGGCAGTAACATCTCCTCATCACTGACTCTCAACACTGGAGCCCCTCAGGGCTGTGTTCTCAGCCCACTCCTGTACTCCTTGTACACACATGACTGTGTGGCAACCCACAGCTCCAACACCATCATCAAGTTTGCTGACGATACGACGGTGGTAGGTCTTATCACCGACAATGATGAAACGGCCTACAGAGAGGAGGTGCACACTCTGACACGGTGGTGTCAGGAGCACAACCTCTCCCTCAACGTCAGCAAGACCAAGGAGCTGGTGGTCGACTTCAGGAGGAATGAGAGAGAACACCGCCCCATCACCATCGATGGAGCACCGGTGGAGAGAGTCAGCAGCTTCAAGTTCCTCGGTGTCCACATCACAGAGGAACTCTCATGGTCCGTCCACTCCGAGGCCGTTGTGAAGAAGGCTCATCAGCGCCTTTTCTTCCTGCAACGGCTGAGGAGGTTTGGAATGAACCGCCACATCCTCACACGCTTCTACACCTGCACCATCGAGAGCCTGCTGACTGGCTGCATCACCACCTGGTACGGCAACAGTACCGCCCGCAGCCGCAAGGCCCTGCAAAGGGTAGTGCGCACGGCCAGCTGCATCATCGGAGGTGAGCTTCCCTCCCTCCAGGACATTTACGCCAGCCGGTGTGTGAAGAGAGCTCAGAGGATCATCAGAGACTCTAGCCACCCGAACCATGGGCTGCTCTCACTGCTGCCATCAGGCAGACGGTACCGCAGCATCAGAACACGCACCAGCCGACTCCAGAACAGCTTCTTCCCACAAGCAATCAGACTACTTAACTCCTGATCCATCAGGATCATAACACACACTGGACAGAATATCACTCCGCACAACCCACTGTAGATACACACACATTATATACACATTTATTTATCATATAGCATCTATTGCACTTTGGATTTCAATTTTTCAATCTGTGAATAATATTTTATACTATACATTGTATATTATTATTATTATTATAGCGTAATGTATATTGTTTAGTGTATGTTTAGTGTATATTGTTTAAAGTATATGTATATTGTAAGTATGTGTATATTGTTTAAAGCTGTGAGAACTAAACTCACATTGTGTAAATTATTTATTGTTTATTGTAGTGTATACTGTGCTGTGAGTAATTGTGTGCGCATCAGATGTGTAATCTGATGCTGCTTAAATGTTGTACATGTCATGTCATGACTACTATGTTGCTCGGAACTGCACCTAAGAATTTCACCTACTGTTGCACTTGTGCATATGTAGAGTGACAAATAAAGTGATTTGATTTTGATTTGATTTGATTTGAATGCAGTAGAGAGGGAGGTAATTAATATTCAGCGCAAAAACATTCATTTAGGTGAAATATCTGCTATTGGACGTTAAATTTAGGTTTAAAAGTCAACCTGTAATTCACATTTTATGAGCTTAGTAACTGTAAAGAGATAACGGCGTGTAACTGAATGTAAATGTAAGGCGCTTCTTACAGCCTATTTACAGGATAAAGAAATGACAGGTTACTTTGTCCATAGCGAATGTCTGTGTTCCTGCAGAACATTCCTCTTATCAAGTCAAGTCAACCTTATTTATATAGAGCTTTTAACAATGCAGATTGTTTCAAAGCAGCTTTACGGTGTTAAACAGGAAAATAATGCAACATCATTTTATTCAGCCGTATAGCCATTCTGGAGAAAACGGTGACGTCATCAGTTCATTTCAATTATCATACAGTGGCAGTGTGGGCTTTAGATCAGTAATTTAGTTTATATGGTTAATTTATTTGAATAATTAGATTTATTTGGTTGAAAAATTTAGAAAAATGTAGTGTCCCCAACTGAGCACGCCAAGCCAGAGGCAACAGTGGCAAGGAAACCAAAACCCCATCAGGTGACCTAATGGAGAAAAATAAACCTTGGGAGAAACCAGGCTCAGTCGGGGTGCCAGTTCTCCTCTGGCCAATTAACAAATAGCGTATGATTATTATTCTGGCAACTTTACAGGTCCGAGGTCATAATAGATCGGAATATTCGAAAGATCGGAGGCAACACGCTGGAGACGGGTTTATTGAGGATGACATATCGATTTAAGAATTATTAAATTGTAATATTCGAACAATCGGAGTCATCACGCCAGAGACGGGTTTATTGAGGATGCCGTGTCGATGAGGCAGTTTCAGGGGGAGTCTAATTGACGCGGTCTCTGCAGACACTTCAGGGTCCTGCGTTGGTCTTTTCTGGGCGCAGGTCCACCATCTGATCTGGATACCGCCCGGATCCGGCTGACTGCAGTAAACCTCGGGATAAAACAGAGAGACTATAATTTGCGTAGATGCCATTCTTCTGATGATGTAACGAGTACATCAGGTGTTATGGGAAGTGTTCCCGGTTCCGGCTGACCTAGTTAATGCAGCCTAACAATCAATTCATTGAAAAAGTGTTTTATGTGTATGCCACAGAAAAGAGATGTGTTTTTAGTCTAGATTTAAACTGAGAGTGTGTCTGCTTTCCGTACAATGTTAGGAATACTGTTCCAGAGTTTAGGTGCTAAATAGGAAAAGGATCGACCGCCTGCAGTTGATTTGGATATTCTCTGTATTATCAACTGGCCAGAATTTTGAGACCGCAGTAGACGTGATGAGTATAATATGTTAAGAGCTCGCTCAAGTATTGGGGAGTTAAACCATTTAGTGCTTTGTAAGTAATAAGCAAGATTTTAAAATGTATGCGATTGTTTAATAGGCAGCCAGTGCAGTGTTGACAGAACTGGACTAATATGGTCATACTTCCTGGTTCTAGTAAGTACTCGAGCTGCTGCGTTTTGGACCAGCTGGAGTTTATTTATTAAGCGAGCAGGGCAACCACCCAGTAGAGCATTACAATAATCTAACCTTGAGGTCATGAACGCACAAACTAACTGTTCAGCAATTTGCATTGAGAGCATGTGCCGTAATTTAGATATATTTTTAAGATGGTAGAATGCAATTTTACAGATGCTAGAAATGTGGCTTTCAAACGAAAGATTGGTATCAAAGAGCACTTATACTTATCTGGTATAACACTGAGTTTGTGTTTTTATTTAATATCATTTTAATGTAGGGATTTAAACTGTCCTTTTGCTTAGTAACTTGTTTGCACATAATACAAAAATTATCCATGGTTTTATTATGAAACCATGTTTTTGGTGTATTGATTACCATTTGTATAACCCCGCAAATACCATAGTTAAACTTTGGATTTGAAGCAAAACTATTGTTAATTTGTGGTTACCATGAAATAACTACAATAACTCGGTTTTATTTATTTATTTACTTTTTATTTATTATTAAAACCATGAATAATATTTGTAAGGGTATATATATTCACTATGTATGTTTTCAAAGCTGACAGCTGACATGTTTGTTTGAAGGACAGCATTGGGCAGGATGTGTAATAGTGCGTTTTGTTAATTAAAAAAAGGGGCTTTTTATCTGATTAATCGATTAATCTGAAAATAATTTCGGACAACTAATCGATTATCAAAATAATTGTTAATTGCATCCCTAGTGAGTAGTGCTGGGCGGTATGACCAAAAATGTATATCACGTTTCGCGTGTATGACGTTTTTCTTTTTCCCCATGCATGACGGGGTGTTAACCACATTTTCTATGTCTATTTATTAACTCTGTAGCAGAATAACCCATCGCGTCATCACGGTCGTGATCAGATGTATGGTTGTATCAGAGTCCTTTGCATACATTTAATTTGAAGAAGACGTGATTAAATATGTGCGCATACACGCTGCTGATTCATGTTTAGAGCACTAGAGTATATTAAATATGTCCATAAAACACTTAAACGTGCTCACTCTGGTCTATATCTGATATATGATCCATGTGGAGAGTGTTAATCTCATCACGGCGCTCCGCACAGAAACCGCTCGCTCTCTTGCGTGCAGTGTGTAGTTTGAAAATGTCCACCGTAATCAAGGGCTAAATCCGAAACCATAGTGGGTGCACGCTATCGAGTGCACTCATTCAATCTCACATTGCACCGCAATAACGAGTGTACAGCCGATGTACACACAACGGCTGTCCGCAATCACTCGTTTTTATTCACTCTTTCAAGTGAACAATATAAGTGGATAACGTAGGGAATAGTGAATGAGGCTTTGGGTGGTGATTTGGGACTTACCATAGGCTGTGATGCGGTCTCAGCTGTGCTCTCACTACAGTGCAACAGTGAAATGGGACCCCCCCCCCTCAAACAATGACGCGCTGCGCGGCGTTCCGAACGTTGGTTAAGCAACATATACCGGTATTGTGCTATCATCAAAATTCATATCATAACAAAAATAAATACCGGTATGAACCAGTATACCGCCCAGCACTACTAGTGAGCATGATCTCTGTTCTCCTCTTTGCGTCCATCTTCATCGTGTCCCGCTCTGGCCTGTGTCAACGTTCTGTTTACAGACTTCGTAATATTTCCACACAAACAGGGCTCCAGACAAAAAAAATCAACTAAGGAGCCATTGGTTCCTATAAGGGGAAATTTAAGGCGCCACATTTTTTTAAGTGCCACAAATTAATAAATATGTTTTAATTTTTCACGTGTGGTGCAAGTATATGGACGGTATTGAATTAAACTGTTGTCTTCATGAGAAAGAATGGAAGGAGATAAAAATTTAAGTAAAAATATAAGGATTATGTGATAGTGCATACATTTAGCAAAATGCCCGTTTCTATGTTCTGACTAACGAGTTTGAGCATTGAATGGCTTTTCTGAGATAAATTTGACATTGTGACATGACTTTCTTAAGCTGTTTTATACAAGCTCTTTCCAAGGTCGAAATGCTGACTAAGCGATCTGTCAGGCCACATTAAAGAGCACCAAAAAGTTAAAATTAAAATTAACAAACAAGTTAAAAGTGACATATTAATGGTGACAGTTAAGTACAAATCTGCCTGAAGTTCAGGCAGTAACAGAAAATGGCAAAGATTAAAATATATTGAGAAAAAGAATCCATATCAGTATAAATTATAAATGAGAATTGTTATCGATTGTCCACACAGCTGGCATGTTTATCTGTTGTGGTTAACCATGTTGTGTGCAGAAATGTATGCTTGCCTTTGCCTTCCTGCACTTTTAAAGTACTTGGATGCTCATTCATTGAAACGTCTCCAACATTTTCTATCTCTCTCATGCTGGCACAGTCATCAGTGTTTTGTTCTATCGATAGAGATGGGGGCTTTGAAAATGTCTGATATTTTCCATTTTGACATCAGTTTCTGACCCGTATTTTGGTGCTCAGAGTTTTTTTTCTACTGTAACTTTACTGTGTGTCGTCTCTTTGATTACGTCAACACAACAAAAGATGTTATGGGCTACTCATCACAGAACATTGCCGTAAACAGGGACGCAATTTTTAATCATAACGTGCTGATCAGTATTATTGATTAACTTAGATCCCACATTAGAGTATTGACAATACTAAAAACCAGAATTGCATAACATGGACTGCATAACATGCACTTGCATAGTGTGTGTGAATTAAAGGCCAGTTTAGAAAGTGTTCTGATACTAGAAATGTTTCTTTCACCTTAGTGGATTCTTCAATATTCTGTGAATGCATGTGATCCTGGTGTGCTGGAGTGTGAGTGGGTGGAGGAGGGGAAGGTGGTGCATGTGTGTAGGAGTCAAATTTTTTTTTTTCTATTCTCTACTATCACATACATCCAGTCAGCATAAGGATCATGTACTCTGGCTGAACTCTAATCAATTACGAGATAGAGGATGTAAACGGGAATAAAATGGAGGTAAAATAGAGATATTTCTGTGGTGGTGGTGGGGTGCCAATATGAAAGACCATCAAGAGGAGGACAACAGAGCACACACACACATAATGCCCAGGAGGCATATGGTCTCTTATTTGATCTCTTTTATTAAAAGGGTGCAGCCCAAAACAGATCAGCCAGCTGAGACGCAGAGAAAGGAAAGTTAGAGTAATGAGGGTAAGGCTGTGAAGAAATGATTTCCACTGGAAAATAAAGACTGTAATACGTGTTGATGTTGGTGCTCTTAAGTCCAGTTGTGTGTGAAAAAATTATTTTAAAAGAATTTAGGATATTACGTATGAGTACAATTTAAAGTGTAATTTGAATAATGTGTTAAATCAGTAAAAGCTGTTATGATATAACCTAAATCATTGCAAAACGCTCCAGACTAAAACTGCAGCAACAAAAAAATCTAGGAGCCATGAGCCACTTGCAACAGACAAGAAAACATAATCCGTTTTCAGCTGGTGAGGAGGTGTTGGTTAATTATATCTTTTGAGATGAGCAAGAGTTTTCTGCAGCTCTATTCAGAAGCTTTATATTGCCTCTGCTCACTACAACGAACATCTGATTCACTATTGAATGACACCTGACTCAATGAATCTCAAACTCTGGAGTAATCTAATTTAAATGTAATTTAAGTGGGCAGCATTTTTAGACTGAAGAAAAGCAAAAATTATAAACCAGAAATGGATGAATGGGAAGAAAAAAACTAACCTTAAAAACTGCTATGGATTTGTAACGGAATTGAAAACTGTGATAAACAGCAGTATTTCCCTTTGTTTACATTTACATTTGCATTTATGCATTTGGCAGACGCTTTTATCCAAAGCGACTTACAGTGCCCTTATTACAGGGACAATCCCCCTGGAGCAACATGGAGTAAAATGCCTTGCTCAAGGACACACTGGTGGTGACCGCTGGGATCGAACCAGCAACCTTCTGCATATCAGGTCCATGGTTTAACCCACCGGACCACCATCTCACCATCTCACCCACCGGACCACCATCTGTTTATAATTCAGCTCAAAAATGCTAGAGCATTTGGACACAGAAATATCTGTGTTCACTTTTAAATCTCTTTATTTCTACTACTACATGCCTCTAATGCTGCCATTCATATTCTACAAGGCTCTTAAATTTTAAAATATAACTCTTGGTAGACAGTCCTGATAAATAGGTCCCATCATGCCACTAATATACGGTTATAGCCTCACCATTAGTTGTCCTGAGTGTGAATGCCTTTCTTACCCATCTGAAGGATAGATGCCCTGACAAAGGCCTGAGTGTGTGTGTTTGTGTCTCATGCAGTCTGAACCCTACAGGCATACTCTGCACTTGAGGAGCAGTCAGATGCGCGCACACATATTTGTCCCTCGATCTTTATTGATTTCTTCTCCTTCTTTTGTTGTCTTGTCTGTAGTAGCAGGAATCAATTAGAAATGGCCAAGTGTGTGTGTCTCTCTCTCTGAGAGTTTGTGTGCATTTTAATATGACTTTAAACCATTCAAGCACTAGACCCGCGTGTTTTCTGAGCGCACTCACATAAGTGATTTGAAACCTTTGACGTGCGTTTTTCTGTGCTGCACAGTGCGCACATTCAAAGTGACGAGCGCACAGAAATCACAATTTAAAACACTTACGTTTATACATTTTTAAAATATATTTTATAATGTAGTAATTTCACAGTTAATATCCAAATTAATGTAGAAAAAAACAGACTGTATATTTTAAATACTTGTTTAATGGCATCTTTTTATGCATGAAGGCCAGTATCACTGATACTAAAACAGCTCTCGATGAATATTACCCTCCCAATTTTAAACATTAATTATAGCCATTCAACATTACAGTGTAATTGAATGCTATCATTTTTTTAAACATTTGTTGTGCTTCAAAAATATAACAACTTTTAATTGAAGTGAACATAAAACAATCCTCACATAAACCCATACTAAATATGTATTTATTGCATTTACCTGTGCCCTTTCCTACCTGTCTAGCAGGTATAGGAAGTAAACAGAAATTGAATAAGTTATCAAACAATCTAGAATAATCCTTAAAGCTACAAAAGCTCTTTAGTCAAGAGCAGTGAGCAATTTTATCTTTTGTTCTTCGATTAACATTAATGACAGACCGCATTAGTGGCTGCTGTCACTTTAAGACCTGCAGCTGCTGCACATGACCTGGATTTGACACGCCTCCCATTTTCTTACAACTCTTTATGTTCCTTTAAGACTTTATTTAATTAATTTAAGACTGCTCTTATGAGGAAACTCGACAAAACTAGGGATGGGGATTTTTCCTAAATATTGTATTCGATTGTAAATTACGTTATTTTGAGAAAATGAGACGTGTGACCCGTGCTGGCAAAATGAGTCACAATGAACACATTTTCAAAAAGTAGTTATTGTTGTTTTCATATTCTCTAATAAAAAAACCTTCAAAATGATGTGTGATTTGTTTAAATTGGACAATGACTGAGCTACACATTTGAAGCTGATAAAGCCAGCAAAGTCAATTTTAAGAAAAATCTAGTTCAAGTTTTCTGAAGGTTCCAAAACAAAATCACCTAGTAACCACCATACATTAAAATCACTGCTAATAACACCAAATTTGACACATACTAAGTCAACACCAAACATCTAAAGGAAAAATATATATTCAACTGTTTTTCCCATGATGGCACACTTGTTTGATTTACATTGAGTACCGCATGGACTAAAATAATGTCACACATCAGATGTTTTTCCCCAACAGTTAACCAAACGTTCACATTAGACATAACAGATAATGTTTGCGTGAATACTCGCCATGACAGATATTTTGAAATACTATAATTCTATGTATATGTGCATATCCGGATTGCGTGCTGTCTGAGGCGTCTTTTATGCGCACGCTTTGGATCTGTCAGTCAGCACGAGTAAGATTGTAATGGGTAAGGGCAAAGGTACTCCTCTCCGAAGTACAAATAAAGATACTTTTAGATGTTGCATTGCTATTTAGAGCATTGGGATCGCTAGACGAGGGCTTAATGGACTAATTTTTATGAGAACTTCAAAATAAATCGACATTCTTGTTTTTCTTGCCTAACATTCTTGCCTAGCTCGAAATTATCCTGTGCTCATTCCGACTCCTTTTGCCAGCAGGGGTCACATTAACATTTTACAAGCTCAATTGAGGTTTTCGACAAGATTTGTGTTTTAGGGCTGTCAACGAATATTCTAAATTCGAATATATATTCGAATAGTTTTTAAAAAACGAATTTCGAAGGGGAAAAATGAATATTCGAATAAAAAAAAAAAGTGGAAAAAAAATGCCCGCGATAGTAGAGGCGTGGCTGTCTGCTTTGCGAGTGGGCGCGCTAGCGGCCTGAAGCCTTGTTTTATACTTTCGCCTGGCTCCGCAGCGCGAGCCTTTACTGTCTATGGCGCGAGCCCCCGCTGACTATGCGCGCTCCTCCCCAAACGGACGAGGCGTTTAGTTTATACTTGACCATTGTGCTATTCTTTGAAGCGACAGATGGCGACTCGGAGTAATTGTTCTATAAACCATCAGGAAAAAGCGTAGAGAAGAAGTGGGCTAATGTACACAGGTGATGATATTTATTTTAGTACACTTCACCGAAAACCACACTACAAAAGAATCATGTAAAACAGATCAAAATAAACCTTGATATTACTTGTGACATGAGAACAAAATGTATGTAGAAATGTAACGTTAACTTGTACAACTAAATTTATGATCTCTTAAATGTTTCCTAATTTCACTAAACACTTTCGTGAGTTTTCACTTTGTTTCGTGAACTTTTCTTTATTAAACGAGCTTGTTTATGCTTTTGTAGGCTCATTTTGTAAATATAAGCAACTCATTTGTATGTGCAAACTGGACCACCCTTACTTTGCATCGCCCGCCATAAGCTCTTTGTCTGCAACACGACAAGAGGCCGTAACGGAGAAATTAATTTCGTTCATTTGTAAGGACATGAGAGCGATCAGTGTGGTGGATGGGGCAGGCTTCAGGGAGTTCTGTCGAGCAGTGGAACCGAGGTACCATAACCCTAACATTACTAAAGTGTAGGCTACTGTACTGACTGAAGAGATGTTGCATGAATAAAGGATAAATGCACTGCTTCCACTGGTTTGATTATTTACCGTTTCATGACAAGGAAAAGTTCCATGTTTACCACAGCACAGCTCGCTCGGAGTGTTCAATATGCTGTAAAACTTCAATTAATATTTGTTTCAATCACTGAATGAAGCCTGCTATATTTGGGACAAGAGTCGCGACCTTAAATTGCTTGCACAAAACTCTTGATCAACACTCAAAATGTGTTTGTTCATTTAAACCGTTATGCGCAGAGAGCGTGAGGGTGAGAGAGAGTGAGGTCTGCGGTCTTGGCCATTAGTTGATTTACTTGTTTTTGTGTAGGTAATATGTTGTCAAATATGTTTAAACTTAAATAGACTACCTATACAAGTAGTTATGTCTCTTTGTATTCATTTGTCCTGTTATTGACGTAATGCGCGTCATTGACAAAATGCGCAACCAGATGTTCGAATAGTTCGAATATTCGTGTTTTTTTTAGAGGGAATATTCGAACGTCATTTTTGAGCAATTTTGACAGCCCTATTGTGTTTTGTCCATCATTAGAGCGACTGCATCTGAGTGCATTGCATTGTAACTTGCAGGTTATAAAATTTACTGTAGCTATGTTGATGCTCAGCTTTTTCTGTCATTAGGCTAAAATCTGTTATGGCTGTTTGGCTATAATAATGTTATTAAAGTCTTAGTGCTACACACTATTTGTTGAGTCATAGCCAGTACTAACTGTGTTCACACTGCCGCCGGCGAGAGCGTCAAACTTCGCTCTGGCCGTCCTGCCAACGACACTGTAGAAAGATTTGTGGACGCGCTACCGCGCTGACGTAGATCGAATGCTTGGTCTTTATTTAAACTTTATTTAAAGGGGCTGCAAAGCAAACAATCATGTTGTTCGACCTTTGTGCAAACTGATCGCAGGAAGGATATAACCGTATAAGATAACCTCATGAAATAATTTAAATGTGAAGGTAAAAAAAAAAAAAGATTGATTGAAAGAACTTAACATGTTTGCTAACCAAATAAACCAATTAAAAGCCATTTGTGTGATGTGGATTTTGTGTTCATGGTTAAGTGCTAATCTAATTTCAACATGCAGTTTATAGGAGACGTTTACTAGCATTGGTCTATAATTAACATTAATTTGTGTACTGCCTACATTACAATAACTGTCCTGGTTGAAGTGCAGGATTAATGCAATTGGTCAAATCGGTTTTGTTTTGAGCAAATTAATTGTATTCTCGTTGATAAACAAGCGTTCTAAGCGAAAATGATGCCTATAAATAGTGTTGCGCACCTTCTTATCAAACCCCCCACCGCAATGATCAACCACTTCTCCATTTTGCTTGGGAACTAATGTGGTTGGAACCAAAGTTTCCAGGACAGCCAAACTTCCATTGAAAATGAATGACTCCCGGCCACTCTCGCCGGCAGCAGTGTGAATGCACAGTAAGACACTCTTCTCCACTCCTCAAATACACCACAATGAGCCAAAACATTATCTTAATATGCTGTTGGTCCTCCGCGTGCTGCCAAAACAGCACTGACCCGCCGAGGCATGGACTCTACAAGACCCCTGAAGGTGTCGCCATGGATAGAACTTGTTGTTCCAGCACATCTCACAGATGCTCGATTGGATCTAGAGGCCAAGGCAACACCTTGAACTCTTCATCATGTACATCATCTACCGCAAACCATTCCTGAACAATGTGTGCATTCAGTGTAGCAGGGTGCATGATCCTGCCAAAAGAGGCCATTTCCACAAGGGAACACCATTGGCATAAAGTGGTGTACCTGTTCTACAACAACGTATAGGCAAGTAGCCCGTGTCAATTTTACGTCCACATGAATGGCTGTTCACATTGCCCAGAGCATCACACTCCCTTCACCAGCTTGTCATCTTCTCACAGTTCCACTGGTGCCATCACTTCCCCAGGTACACACGTACATGGCCGCCCACATTATGTAAAAGAAAACCGCAACCGTCTTCCACTGCTTCAAGGTCCAGTTTAGATACTCGCATGCCCGTTGAAGGTGCTTTTGATAGCCATTGTTGTCCTCATGCATCAATGAGCCTTGGGCGCCCAACACTGTCGCTGATTTGTGGTTTTTCCCTCTTCAGACCACTGTTGGCAAATTCTCACCACTACTGACCGGGAGCAGTGGGAGTTGGCCAAATGTTTGAGAATTGGCAACCCTGGACTTGTGGTCGAATGAAACGCACCTTGTATGTGTGTATGTGAGAGAGATGCGTGAGTGACAGAAAGACAAGGGAGAGTAGGGAAAGGAAATGCAGCTGAACGAATACGATGTGTGTTTTAAATAGCATTTTTTTTTAAATTACGAAACGCAATATGTGGCGGCCGGTGTTGATTCTGTGGCGCACCGATACAAATTAGTCTATGTGTGGAAAACACTGTGTGAGGCCTTGTTGTTAGAAGATGATCAACAATATTTGCTTCACCTGTGACTGGTCATGTTTTAGCCTTCATAGTTTTTCTTGAGTAAAGATTCAAAATTTTATTTAAAAAACTAGTTTAGGGATGCACCGATACCAGTACTCAGGTGTCGGTCCGATACTGTTGTCAAGTATTCGTACTCGTAAAACTACCCTGATACAACTGCACCCAATACCACTTTATGGCAACGCATCTTCGGATGCGGAGCCGCGCGGTAAATTACATAATTCGGCGTGCACACCGCGGCGCCAAGTGCAAAGGGGTCTCGTGCTCTCAAAGCGCACGACTGCCATAGTATGGCGTCATTTTTGCCACACGCACCCGAGCGCTAGTGCGGACGCGAGTATAAACCAAGCTTAACCGCTCGTGAGGCAGATACCTCTCGGTAGTGAGTGCTGAAAGTGAAAGGCTGTTTAGTAGGGATGTGCGCAATGACTAGCCTAACCCAGGTAGTATAACAAGCCTAAGCAAGCTTAATTGTTGACATGACATGGAAGAAAATGGAAAAGTTTTGTGTAAGCTTTCAAAATCCTCCTTCACCCGAGTGGAGATTTATCTGAAGCCTCCGCGAGCGCCAGAGAAAACCAACGCATGCAAAACAAAACCTGAGGTAAAATTAAATGATTTTGTTTTGCTGCAGATATACACTTTTCAAAATAATATATTAATTTCAAGATATAACATTAACACGACAGTTATTTAAACATGGCCTTTGTAAAAAATATATATTTAAAGCAAAACCTTAAGCACCAGCACTAACGTTTAGTCGACTAGTCTCGCACATCCCTAGCTCAGTGTCACACATTGTAGATGAAAACAGAAACAGGCTCATAGCTGATAATGCAGAGAAGCTTCTTTTCATCTCCAAAAAGGGCTGTATGGCTATGGTAATGTATAATAATTTAATTCAGTTGTTCTGCTACTATGTTGTGTGGTACTGGAATCCACTGAATGTTACAGGTTACATTTATGTGAAATGGGCAGGAGTGCCATGTTTGTTTAGGAAAACACCAAGTTGAATATTAAAATGTCAGCAACAGCATACATTTTTGTATTTACTTTGTTATAGTCAGAAAGTGAAAACATCTGATGAAAATATAACATTGTTAGAAGAACTGTAATGGTATTAAGTACTCGTATCAGTACTCGGTATCGGCAAGTACCCAAATATAAGTACTTGATCTGAAAAAAAGTGGTATCGGTGCATCCCTAGAACTAGTTCTTCATTTACCCTTGCACTGCAAACAAGTAGAGATGGTCCAAACTGCATGCGACTTCTGATTCTGGCACGACAGCGCAGCTATGAAAAGAATCTGAGCTGGAATGCCAGAGTATAGGAAACTGGCTACTGGTGGCAAATAGTTTCAGAAATATAATAGGTACGTTTTGTACTCACAGCGATGTCATATTCCAGATTTTTGCTCTGGGCTAATGTCAGAATATTGATATATGGATGTCTTTGTGTACTTGTGTGACTAGAGCCATCAGCTATTGTCATAGGAGTACTCTGATAAATCTTGCCAAATGCTCTTCACCAAACAATTAGCAAAATTAAGTATATACGGTAATAAACAAATGTATGCTATACTTATGTGTAAAAATATATATAGTTTGAATGAAGAAGAGCAATTTAAATAATTATAAGTTACCGAAAGGACAGAATTTTTTTTAGGCATTCACGCATTTTCTCCTCTGAACATAATAAATCAGTGCACAGTAAATAAATATTTATCTTTATTTTTCAGCAATCCCATTAAAGATGCTGTTCATATACAAAATCATTACTTTTGTTGCACATAGGATTTCATGATTCAATTGTTAATTTAAAACCTGTATTTGATGTTTAACAGCAAATATTTTGTACTCCCTTTTCCTTTTGCACAGTGTTTGATTGATGTGTGTGCTCTGCACTCTATGAAGTATTCAACATTTAATAATTACAGTAGCCAGCAGTTAGGTGACCTGTTTTGAGTATCTGAAATGCTTGATTTATAAGAATATAACAGTAAAATGTAAATGTCTTTAAAATTGTGTTGCTGCTGATGGTCATACTCTATGGACAGCATGGACAGACCACGAAAGATTGATAATTGAATATTATTAGATTATTATTATTATTATTATCAGTAAACATTTTTAGCTGTATTCGTGTCTGGTTTTGATTGCTATGGGCAGCTGACAGTGTGTTTGTGTGTTCTCAATGGCACTGATGTGCAAAACTGATGTGTAAAAGACATGAGAGGCAGAACTAGGGTTAATTGTTTTTAAAGACATTGTTAGTTTATTTTTATTTATGTATTTATTTCTCTCTCGTTCTCTCCTACATTAATACAAACCTACGTATCCCCTTCTACTCTATTCTTCTTTTCTTTACACCACAGACAGTGGGATAGGTGTGCCTGATCTGCTGTGTTACAGTACCCCACCCCCACCCCACTTTACCAGATTGGGATTATAACAGTCTTCTCAGATTTTAACACTCCTCAGCACCCTTCAGGCAGCTTTTTGGAAATGTACACTAGAGCGGGTTAAAGAGATTTGGAAGGAGGGCCTGCTTTGTGTCTGGAAGGGCTGCACCTGATTCCCTGTCCTCAGGGGACTCTCCACAGAATATGTTCATTAGAGGTACAAACAAATGGTTGACTAGCCCACCATTTCTGTTTGAATCTGATTGTTTCTGATGAATAGAGCTACAGGAGGAAAACGGAGAACAGGAAGTGTTGTTTTAATATATATTATATAGGCCTATATGATAACTGAAACTGTATTATGTCTGAAAAAACAAGGTTGTATTAGCTTGTAAATTAGCTCATAATTTTTGATAAAATCTGAAATACTAAATGCCTGTAGCCCAAGACTGGTTTCCCACTGAAGCTAAGCAGGGCTGAGCCTGGTCAGTACCTGGATGGGAGACCAACTGGGAAAAACTAGGTTGCTGCTGGTAGAGGTGTTAGTGAGGCCAGCAGGGGGTGCTGTGTGGGTCCTCCCCACCCTGTGTCTTTGTGGGTCCTAACACCCCAGTATATTATTATATAATGGTCATCAAAGACTTTGTCAGACAAGGTTTCACTCTTAAGACAACATTTGCTAAAATATGCTCCACAGTTAAAATTTCTTCTACAATAATTTTTATGCTCATTAAGTGCAACTAGGTGTAAATTATGAACCATGTATGAAACCCTGTTTCGTTGAAATGCACTGATATTATGAAGCATCTGTCACTGGTGTTATGAAACTGCTGCTGAAAGCTGAGCAAATCAAAATGTTGATTTTAGTAACATGCCTGATAGATATTTGACAGAAGAGGTGTGTGTGTGTGTGTTGTGTCAGTAACTGAGGCGCTAAAGGAGTGTGTGGGTGTAATCCAGGATAACTGCTCTATGTCCAGTCTCTATTTTCAGCACTTCCTTATTCTACACACTAATGGGATTTGAAACTCTTTGTTTGGGTTGAGATCCCTCCAAAATACGGGTTTATCTCTCTGTGCCTCATGCTCACACACATTCTGCTGTATCAGAAATATACCTGTTTTTAGTCTTCAAAGACTGAATAATAATGCAAAATGTCTGTCTGTCCATCTATCTTTTACTTGTTTAACCCTTGAGTCTGATTGACTTGGGTGTATATTTTCACTGTCTATATGTTAACATAAAGACTATCTTGATATCTTGTCAGTATTCTTAAAGCTGCAGTGTGTAGTTATTAGCACAGACATGTTTCCCAAACACTCTTCCGTCAAGTCAGCTTTCACAGAAAAAAAAACACTTGCCATGTCAAAGAGCATCTATCACTTGTCTTGAGTCTTTTTCATAAATCAAAAGTTCAGAGTAATATTTGCTAGTATTGCACCAAGTAAATACATTAAATCAGGTCTATAATTTCACATGATATAAACAACTGTAATACACTGTAAATCTGATCCCTCATAAGGTCATCAATGAATCCGAAATTTCACCATCATAAGCACCTGGGGTTCCTTTGTTTGTGTGTCCCTGGAAGGCCTTTTGTATCCTCTAGAGTCGTCCCCCACCCTTCTTTCTCCCCTTATGACTGATGGAGCTGTCGGTGAAGTGATGCTCAGGGTGGTGGATTAAAGCTGGACCCTGTGGACCCTGCTGGGATAGAACGGACACGTAGACACACGCTTGCTCACACTGATTCAGGCCACCACACCGATCACCATACAACCATACACAAAGACCTCATAAATCACTGCATCTGAGGCACATTACCATGAAAGGATGCACACGCTGGCTCTATTCCAAAACCTATTGAGCTGCCTTGCTGTCTACCACCAACATAGGCAGCTGCCTTCTATAAGGTAGCTGTAACGAAACCTCATAATGGACTGGTTTGGAAAGGAGACATACAAAAACATCCTACAAATAGCACACAGAAGTAAACAGACACAGATCTTAATTAGTTTGTGTTATAATACTTAAAGTTAAAAATGATTATTTTATAATCAATATTATTCCCACTTTGTCATTTTTTTTTTTAAATTAATATTATTTTTTATCTGTACTTGTCTAACTGCATTATGGCATACCATTCTCTGCAAAGAATACATGCAATGCTGCCTTACAATTTTGAAAGGATCAATAAGTTTGTGCCTTTTCTTCCTTAAAATGCTCTCTAGGTTAGGAGCATCAACTTCATTTGAAGTTACATGATGCTCTGAATTTGTTGAAACAAAGGGATATCATAGTGGGCTAGACAGAAAGTATTAATCTTAAATGTTATTGGTCCCGTTTTCATGAGTGTGTTTATTTTTCCCCATGAAAGGGTTTAGAAATGGTCTGGCTACATCATTGTATATACACACTATCTATCTCCCAGAGAGTCCAGTGTCCTTGAGTACAGGTGTATGTTTCAGTGCAAAACAGAGAAAGAAACAACAGTGTATGATGGATGCACATTTCTCCTGATCTTCTGGCCCTGGAGGTTTGTAATGCTCTGAAACATTTATGGGATAAACTTTGTCCTATAGGCAATTCTCTTTTTCCTTCTAGAATCTCGAGATTCTAAGAACTCATCTTTATGATGGGATTAGCACGAGGGATTGCTCAGCCGGAGGAGGGCATGAGGGATTTTGTTTAATCTGTATTTTTATTTAGGTTTTGAATTAATCTTAGTTTATCTTCATGTTAACTATTTCTTCCTGCACTGATAATTGTTTTGTGCTTTTTCCCTTGATGGAAAAAAAAAGTTGGTTACCTTTTTGTAATATTTTGTTCTGCCATAACATTTCAGCAGCACAAAGGTGCTTGGTCCAAAATAAACTTTTGCCATATCTGCCAAAAATGGGTAAATTATATTTACAGACCATATATAACATTTACAGACCATGAAACTATTTAAACTGGCCAAAAAATATTAACAAATATCTTTGTTTCCATTTGGCACTTGTTAATTCTGGCCCTGGTTCTGATGTTATTGTGATTTGTTGTGCAAATAAATACTAAACTCATGCAGATTGCAGGTGGGCCCAGTGTGTGCTGTTAGACTAACCAGGTTAGACTAACTTCATCCGCTTACATTCTCTTACTGAGATATAATTTCTACTGCTGGCCATTTTTTCAATCTGCTTTCAGCCATATTTGAACATGTAGTTCAGTATACAGTATTTGTTGTTATAAATATATTTGATTGAATAGCCATTATTTTGGCATATTTTTTTTGCTGCCAAATGTGCAGCATCTGTGATGTGTATGTGATTGATATCCTCCAGCTTTCCTCTGTCACATTTACTGAGATCTCTTATAAAGAGTTTGTCTTAGTCTTACTTTGTTGTACTTTGATTATCCAGGGCAGCTGTCGAGTTTCCAGCTGCGACCATGAGCACCATCTCACCGACTGATTTCGACAGCGTCGAGATCCAGCAGCAATACAATGACATCAACAACCGCTGGGACATTGCAGCCGAAACAGAGTGGGATAATGAGAACAGTTCTGCGCGTCTGTTCGAACGTTCCCGCATCAAAGCTCTCGCAGGTCAGTTTAAGTTTTTGTGCTAATGTGTGTAAGACGAGGTTTGGGTTTTGCACCCATGTGCTTCCTGTTTGTTTGCATGCTTCTTTATCAGCTAGTTTTCAACAGGTTGTATCATGTGATTGTGTCCAGTAGGGGGTGGCATAAGGCAACATGTAAAAAAAAAAAACCCCACATGAACCACCTTAAACACAAACCCATTCTACATGTTCTTACAGTGATCTTAGAGAACTATATGCATGATAGTATAGTTATAATAATAAAACCGTTTAAAGTGTATGCTTGTAGAATGGCTTTACATGGTTAAAAAAGTCATACTAATGAATGGCAGTGTGCAACACAGTAGTTGTTGTGTGTTGAAGTGCAGTCAGATACCATTTTTTGACAAGCAGTGACTTGATATCCACATTCTTCCACATTCTTCAGTGCTGTTATTCACCCTGTGACGCCCCCTCATTCTCTCTCATCTCCAGGGGTTTTCTGATGTCATATTTATGACCTGCTGTATCTCTTACTTTGTTTTCTTTCTGCTGTCAATGGATGTGTTAAAGCCAGATGTTGTCATGCTCTTTCACATGTCTGAGGAACATAATGAATCAATTTTGTATGCTTTTAAAAGTTGCGCTCAAAGCTGCTGATTTGAACTTCATTGGGTGTACATAGTAGTGGGACTGATAAAATTGCCCCCTGGAGTTAGCTAAATCTGACACAACCTCGCTTTGGGAATATCTGGGGAAATCCTCAAAGGTAAAATGTTTCATAAATAAAGTAATTAATGGCTGGAAGAAGACTGAGTAACATGAGGCTTAATAGAATTCATAGAAGCACCTGTTGGTCTATATAATTGAGAGGAGTTTATTAATACACTCTGTTGTCTTTATGCATCAAACCCAGCATGTGGGAAAAAACACCATATCAATCACAGTAAACACCAGGCAAAACATTAATTCCTAAAAGCACTGACAGGGGAAGGGAAACTAAGAATACTGAGCTAGAATGTCTTTTGAAGGACAGAGCAGAGGAGGGCTCTCAGAGGCCCAGCGCTCCTGTCTCTCACACCCATACACAGTTAACTTTGGCTGTTCTCAGACATTTGTGTGTCCTCCTCTGTGCTTCTCACACTCCATGTATTTTCTTACGTTATATAAACACACATACATCAAGTATTATTAAAACAAACACATTTATTACAGCTAAATACAAGCCATAGATAGACAGAAACATTTGCTTTAAATGTTCTTCAATTTCTATGTACATTTATGTTGTTTGCCGGCACTTTTTTTGCCCTTGCAACCTGATTTCATTGAAATATTTTAACTACTAGTGTCACACAAAAAAGAAGGTAAAATTCACACCACAATCACAATACTTGACGTCAAAAAGACTTAAAATATATGGTACTTTGGCATTAAAAATTATCAAATCCCTGTCCATTTTTCCCCTCACTATCTATCTTTATTCTCCTCTTCCTCCCATTTTGTGTTGGTTTAGAGTTTGCTGTGATAAAATGTTCTCTTCCAGTGACATGCTGGCTGACTGTTGGCCTAGTGCTTCTGGCCATGGTTCGACCTGTGACCTCTGCTTTTTGATGGTCACTGCTGGTGACTGCTGCTAATCAGCACAACCTGCCACTGGACTGGTCTTCATTACACCACTTCCTCTTGTAAAATCTGCACACACAAGAAATGCGAGTGTGTGTGTGTTTGTGAGGGGTGGAAATTCCCTGAATAAGGTTTTTGATAGATGTATTTGCACTTAGAATAGATTCTGTTTTCTGATCCATTAGTAGGCATTACATCATGACATGAGATGAGCTTTCTGTCACCGCCAACCGCCTGCTCATGGGTGTGAGGTGGTGCACACAGTTGCACAGGAAAAAGACAGTGCTCGCTTGTTGAGTCTTTCTCAAGTACTTCCTTCCTGCCTTAACGTCTTATTTTATCTGTGCACGTGTTTGAGAAGACGAGAGGGACTTTTTGACATGATTAATTGAAGATAAAGGTCTTACAATCCCTTAACACCCACAAAAAATCACTAAAACTTAATATTACACAACATAAAATCCAGGCAGGCATAAAATTAATGCAAACTCTTTTTCTTCAATGGTTTCTGCTGACGATCTGATAACCTCCGGAGGTTGGTCCCACACGCCCATCTCTCCTTTGAAACCATCAATCTCTTGACTACTTCTACACCCCCAGTCCACCTTCAGAAATGGTTCAGCCCACACCTCCATGCTTTCACCCTCCCTCTGTCTGTCTTTCTCGCTTGCTCAGCCTGGGATTTGCTCCTCCCACACACACCTTATGCAAATGCCAAAGCTCAGAAACCGAGAGAGAGAGAGAGTAGGAGGCTTTGTTTACTTAGGAAGCTGAGCGCAGCTAGTTCTGCAGGCTTACTCAAACAAGGTGTGTGTGTGCGAGAGGAAGCAAGACGAGTTTTGCACTGAGAGAAAAGTGCATTTGAAGAAGAGAAGAACAGAACGTGGTGAAAGAAGAATATTTTGTTCTTACTATACTTTTTTTCTCACTTCAACTACATGTGGGTTCCTTTTTTGGCAGAGAAAAAAGAAAGAGTCAATTAAAGGAAGAGGGTTTTTTTTTTCCTTCAAACGGATGAAGCAGTATGGCGCTGTTTAGCATGCACTGAAACGCTCGGGTGCATGCACACACCTGGAGAGCTTCTGTTTCAAAACTTTTTTGGGACTTTTGAGGAAAGTTTAACATTCGGCCATTTTTTTTTTCTTGGTCTATTTTCTCTCTTCATTTTTCAACCTTACATTGTATGTGCCATGCTTATGACTTCTGGCTTTACACTTGTGGAGTGATAAATTGTTTTGGATGAAAGTTGAAAGTGAGGGTCAGAGGAACGGTTCACATTGAAAGCAAGTGAGCGTTACAGTGAAAGAGAAGAGACATGGATTTTGATCAACGCGAACCTGAGTCATGTCTCTCGCCAGCTGCCTTTGTAAACCAGGTGCAATATTCCAACATCCTGGAAGGCCGTTTTAAACAGCTGCAAGGTAAGACTATTTGTTCTTGGCTCATGCCTTATTTTCATTTTTTTTCTCTAGAGAATTAGCTTAGCCTTCCAGCTAACCTTAAAACCATGTTAAAGTAAACTTTTCTTTTTGTCTTTTGAGTCACTTAAACATTATGAATCTCCTGAGACAGTCAACAACCTTGAATGTCACAATCAAAAAGTTCATGTGACCACATCCAGATCTGACTGGAAGACAAATTTCCCATCATGGGCGTCACTTATTTTTAAAAGTTAGGTGGTGCACATGTGGTGGTTGTGAAATCAGTGGTGAAAGGCTAACTCATGAATATTAATCAGCTTATGCATAAATAGTTTTAACATCAGTCTAAACTGTTTTGATCACTCATCTTTGGGATGTATTGATCCATATATTAGGACTGTATTATTTTCTGTTAAAACAACATTATAAGAAAAGTAGGAAAATCACTTCAATGGCAAATTTGAAGTTTAAATGTTGTTATGTATAGTTCAAGTTCTCAAATAAACATAAGACATTGAATGTAATAACAATTCGACATTGACAACACTGCAAACCGTTTCGTGGTGACAAAATTGTCCTCGTAAAAGGTTGCAGTACATATCCACCATAAATCTTTCCTCTGTAGTTGTAGTAATGAACAACTTATCTCTCTCTCTGCACCAAAGATGGTGCAGATGAGAAAATAGGCCTACAATGATTTATTTTTATGCCTGTGCGTGAGAGAGAGAGACACAGAGACCTGTGCTGGTCTCCTAGAGAGTGGCCTTATTTCAGGTACCGCAGGGCTTTTGCCCCAGATCCAAATTACACTGTGTTAAAATGGGAGTGAGAGGAGAGGACGAGAGAAGTGCAGAACTGAAAGGTGTAGGAGAGGGAGGATAAGAGGGGAGAGGAGAAGATAACAGGGTTGAAAAGGAGTGAAGAGGAACAGACGGCACGGGAAGAGGATAAGGAGGGGAGTGCAGAGGATAATAGGACTGAAAAGGAGAGGATAGAAACTCCTATTGCATGTATCAATATAGTTCCTTTGTTCTTAGTGTTTGTGGGGTTTGTTGTTTTGTGTGTGTGTGTGTGTGTGGGTGTATCATTAATTTGATAAATGTTTTTTTTTCTCTCTTTAAAACCACACTTTTTAGACAGGCGCCACATAGCATGTGTGAACTCTTCTAATCCCCCCACACGACGCGAGATCTGATCTGCTGTGTGTTTGTGTGTGCGCTTGAGGTCATGGGGAGTGTTTCTCAGTTAACAGAGAGATAATGACTCAAGCATTGTATTTTTCAGGCCTATTATCTGTTGTATAGGAAGAATGACATCTGCAAAACAGGCCTTGAATATGAACACACACCTCAAGAGTCCTTGTAAGCAAATACCTAAAGTTAACCCTGAATTGTGGAAGCAAAGTTTCTAGTTGTCCAGTCATGTGTTTTTGAATTACTATTTCAAATGATTACGCCAAGTGGTTTGTTTGATGTGACTCTTTAAATCGTTTGTGAATTAGTGCATAAAGATAAAATATTTCTGAGGGTTTTCCTGTTGTATTCATAAAATGTATTGTGATTTGTAGTTCTTTTGGCATATTTTTATGCTCGTTTTATTTTCAATCATTTATCATTTTAGCCATCTTTAGGCCCCTATAGATGTTTGCTGAAGCCCCTTAGTGGGCCCGGCCCTCTGGTTAGAAACCCCTGATTTAGACCATGTAGGCTGATGGATGTCAAACATCAATGTTATGCATAATGCATAATACTGTTTTCATTTAGGCCTGTAAAGACACTTAAGAGGACATGGAGATTTTAAGTAAGTAAGAGAGAGAGCGAGAGCTGTGTGTATATACAGTACGTGTTAGTGATTACTGTGGTTGCGTCATTGCACCTGTCTGAAATCTGGTGCATACCTTCAGCAGCATTTTGACACATATTCACTGAGACACAGATATATACAGTGTCTCGTGTATCTTTTCTGCTCAAGCCGCCTGTGATCCTCCCCTCTTCTCACGTACTCGATCACACACTGGTAATTCCGGTCAGGTTACCATAGGCTGATTTTTAAAAAAAAAAATTTTAAGCATTTTACAGAAGTGCAGGTGCATCGTATCGGGGGGCGTGCTCAGACATGGTCTTCAAGCTCAATCCGGATGGTTCTCCTTAGTGTATTTGTTTGATGCAAAAGCAGTTCCTCTGTTGTGGTTCTAATTATCTTTATTTTATTAAATCCCTGCAACGAGGTAATGGTGTACACTCTAAAACCGGATAAGTTGAGTTTACTTAAATTTTTTAGGGCAACCACTTTCCTCAAATTTTTTAAGTAATGATTACTTGATAAACTTGAGTTAAATTTATTTAAAGATATTAGTCGTTCTAATAACTATTTTAAGTTGAATAGACTAAATACTTTAATTTTAAGTAATACCGCTGTTTAATTACTTCACTTATCTTTTTAATTGCATTAGGTTGTTCTTACTTAAACCGTTTAAGTTTTGTCAACTTAATTCTATCTGGGATCTGAGGAAGTGTACTCCCAGAGTGCATTGTGGCATGAATAAATTAAATGCTTCGTTTTACTATTTTTGCCTTTATTTTACTATTTGTCTTTTGTCAGTATAACCCCAATAATGACAGCAAGTAAAATAGTAAAGGTTGAATTAATAATAAAAAAAAAATAAAAAAAATAAAAAAAATCCTTGTTACCATTGTTGTGTTTTGCATGCTGAATGTTGAAGTGTGTGTGTGACACACTCAAGCATGGTCAAATGATATTGTGACAAACATAGAGGGATTATATCAACTCATATCATATCAATTATATCAATTAAAAGGTTATGCCATAAATATTAGCAAAACAAATGTTAAAAGGTCATTATTTGACATGAAAAATAGTTATGTTCTATATCATTAATGGACAAATATTACATACATATATATATATATATATATACATATATATATATATATATATATATATATATATATATATATTTTTTTTTTTTTTGTATACATATACATATATACATATACATATATATATATTACTTCCCTTGTTTTTAAAATCAATTTCTTGTTGCATTGCTGCATTAATAGGAAGTTAATTACTATAATATGAATGAAGTTCCAAGTGTCCAACCAAAGGGAACACTAATCACAGTTATGGTGAGAGGAAGTGGAGGAAATGAGTGATAAGTCTAGAAAAAATTGCCCCGCCTCAAAAACACTTTGCCCGTCCACCTGTCCACCCGCTTGTTTTTTTGCTTTGGCAAAATGGTACTCAAACCAGTCAAGTAATGTTTACTTGAGTTTTCTAAGTAACGAAGGCATAGCATGCAAATAGTTCAGATTACTTACTTGTTTTAAGTAAGGTCAACAAATTATTGGACATTAAGTAAAGTTTACTAAAAAAGTCTTAGTAAGAACAACTGTTGGATTTTACAGTGTATGCGTGCCTGCAGGTGTTTGTGTGATGCAATGAATAGGATGGGATACGAGTAATTTTTTACGAGGTTGTGTCACTGTTTCAAAAGAACTTGATGTGTCACTGTCATTGCAGATTAATCAGCAATCCAGTTCTCAATTACACACCGTCTTCTTTTTATTCTCCCTCTTTTTGTAATGTGAAATGATTTAGAGTGTGTTTGCTTGCACAATGTATTGCTGATGAATCATCTTATGAAATCCAGACAATACAAGAAAGCCCTATTTACATACATACGATTTTGAAACGGTCAGTTTTCTCCAGTTTTGACGTCAAAATGCAAACAGGCATGTACACATTGAATAAGCTGACAGAATGCTAGTGAAGGTTTTGACATGCAGAGTGAATCAGGGTAATAGGTTATTTTTTTTATAGGCTATATGTACATATACTGTAAATAAATATTCTGCATATAAATAAATATTTTAATTATGTATATGCAAAACCTGATGTTTAATTATAAACACATTTTATATATACATATATAAGGATTTATTTAATGACTGTTAAATTATAACATGCACAACTATTTGTGCCTTTACATATTGTTGTGCATATTGTCTTTCCCCTACATATTTTTTTATTTAAACATAATCGTGTGAAATTAAGAGTTTTCAATAAACAAGTGCGAGTGAGAAAGTCTGGGTTAGTTTCACACTTCAGAACATTGCAGAAAATCTGTCATTTGTGACACAAATAATGACAGTGAATGTTTTCCAAAGTCTACATAATTAGCTGTGCGTCCCAACAGAGCTCTAAGCAACACAAACAGGCGAAAATGATGACCCGGAGCTTTAGGAGTATGAGCTGGAGAATATCAGCATGGATAAAAATGTCATTCTTAAATCTCAGTGAAATTCTGCTGATAA
This sequence comes from Romanogobio albipinnatus, assembly GCA_023566225.1. Classification (NCBI taxonomy): domain Eukaryota; kingdom Metazoa; phylum Chordata; class Actinopteri; order Cypriniformes; family Gobionidae; genus Romanogobio; species Romanogobio albipinnatus. The sequence continues at coordinate 35,156,421 of CM042242.1, forward strand.
GTTGTGTGTGTTTGTGAGTGTGCTTGGGTTTTTTACCCCAGTGTCAGTCACCCTGAAGAGGGAACTCCGCCCCACCTCTCCCTCAGTCATTGCACAGAAATTCTTCACACACAGACACAAACACGGATTTACTAAAATACCAGGCAGAGAATTTAAGCCTGCCTTGATAACTACAAGTGGTCAAACACAAAATCTAGTAGACATACTGTGCATGATCACATCACACTAAGATACTGAGGCCCTGCTTACACCTGGTATTAAAGTCCCAGTGAGTCCCTTCAGCACTCCTCCTCTCCATCTCTCGTTCATAGCAGACTAACGGTTCGAGGGGAGTGGTTAAGGATATTCAAACCCAAGCCGTCAAACTGACGTAATCGGAAAAGGAACGGCATTCCAGGCCGGAAGTTACTTTTCCGATTTTGATTAAAGATTACCACGGCTAACTTTTTTTTTTTCTTCTGTGTATTATCTTGCACTAGGGGTGTAACGGTACACGTATTTGTACCGAACCGTTTCGGTACCGAGCTTTCGGTACGGTGCACGCTTGTACGCACATATTAAGTATTCAGTCCATTTTATCGAGAAATTCAAGTGATAAATGCCATTTGACGCTCTAATGTGACGTGACTGATCAACACCTCAAACAGGTATTTGTCTATAGGCTCGTCAGTTCAAGCGGCGCGTGCGTGTGAACGCAATCATCTCTTCCTAAAGAATAAACATGAATGAACATCTGAAGGTATTTTGAGGATACACACTTACTGAAACGTATCACATGTGGTGTAATCGCTCAATCAGTGTTTCAACCGCAGAAAGACGTCAACAGCTTGTGAACAATGTCTTGTAGCATCACATTTACCTCAGAAGTCATTCAGTGACCACAGCTGTTAGTTCACTAGAGAAATCAACTCTTTCGCTAAATATATGCACTATATTAGATTCAACATCGGAGTCGGGCCGTCGGTGAGAGAGTGAACTCTGATTGGCTGTTCAGCTTAATGAATGAGAGAATAAGAGCAAAACAGCAAGCTAAGTCATCAAATCGGTACAGATAGAAGACTGTTCGAATTTTACATAATCTTACCTGAGTGTCCCTGGGCAAATATTTTAATTAGCATGAGTGGAGTGGAATAAAGAAAGTGATCAGCAGGATTGATATTCAAAATTGTAAGCACGTGTTGCTTTGTTTACTTTTTGTGTATCTGCAGCCTGCAGTGTCGGTTTCCCTTTTTGAATGGCGAATATAGATGAATATATCTACAGAAAAATTTACACGCAGGCGCTGCATGTGCGTGCTAGCTGACAGTCGGCTGTAGTTCTTTCGGTGTGTTCAAGTGCAATTTTTTTTTGTGATGCGAGGCGACAAAACATTTTTCCGTACTTCCATAGAACCAGATTTCTTTCGTAGTGTAAACGCTCAAGTGGTCGAATGTGTTTGAACAGCCACAAAAGACCGCCTATTCTCCACCTACTGAACTAATGTGTAAACATTATTGGAAGCGCTATAGCCAAATGGAATTTAAACTTTGTCGGCTGGAGACCCAAGTTTGGTTTGAAGTCAAAAAATGTACCAAGCACATGCACTCACTGCGTTTGACATAGTCTTGCGGCTGTCAGAGCAGAAACGAAAGGTGATGCTCCTCCATATGTTTTTCCGTCGTTTCCCATCACGTTCATATGTAAATTGCTCTAGCTTATTTTGTCAATTAGATCGAGAGATCAGAAAAAACCCATGCATTTACCCGCCCATAGTCCCTCCCCTCAAAGAAATCAGAACAGAAGTTGTTGAAAGTGGACTGAGACCTATTATAAACACCAGGTAAGTGACTAATACCCCAGTTTAGAAGGTTAACAGCCATCTGAGATAAGATTGATTTGTGTAGCTTTATAAATGATTGATACGTGTCTATGTGAAAGGGTAGAAAGTCAAAAGTAGCATTATCACAGAAACACCAACACGCACATACTTCCACGTTCACTTTATCAGATTGATATAATATACTTCAAATGAGATATAGATTTTTATGTATGTCATCGGTTGTGATAACTTTGTCTCCTCTTACATGTAAATGAACCATTACATTTAATGTCTCTCCACCCAGTCGCCGGAATATATTAAACATGTTTAGAAAAATATTTGTGAAATGTTGTTTTATGCTTCATTGGCTTTCATTGTATGGACAAAATAGTTTTAATTAATTGATTGAAATTATCATCTGTTGTGTTCTGCGAAGTAAGGAAGTCATACAGGTTTGGAACCACACGAGGGTGAGTAAATTATGACAGAAGATGCATTTTTGATTGAGGTGTCCGCAGACTCTCGCACTGTCCAGGTTATCACTCTGTTGATGACTGTCATCTTATTTTACTCTTTGTACTTGTTTACTGTTCTGCTCTTGGGAAAGACACCGTGTTCTGGGGAGAAAATTCTGTGTGTGCATGTAAATGGTAGTGTATGTTAAGCAATTATACATTAATAAATGGACTTGAATGGGTTTTGTTTACATACTAAATATAAATGCTCTCCTCGGCCAATAGCAATACACAGTACTTGATAAGGCCAATAAAGGCTTCTTTTATTGTGTAAGGAAACTTTAATATCAACTTAAGTTAAGGACACATTCACAAAGCCTAATAAAAACATGAGATATTTACTTGGGTTTAGAGGTGGCTTTTAATTTGCAGGAAGTGTGTGTAATGTGGTTTGGCAAGACATATGATCTTAAATATGTGAAAAATGTCAATGCATTAATGTTCAAAGCAGAAAGATCCTAAAGCTTAGACTACTAATAAAATGAAGCAAAGAGCCGTTTTTGTTAGGAAAAATAGGTTAGATTTAACCAGAAATTGTCAATTTAAGTAAGCATTTTTGGTCCCCTACTGTTCTTCTGAAGCACATGAGAAGCTGTGCTGAGCAGATATTTTTAAACATGCATGTCAAATGGGGTAATAGTTGAAAGGTATAGAAAAGCACCCTCTGACATAAGAAAGTTTGGCAGGTTTCAGTGAAGTGCTTTTGCCCGCAGCACAACTAGTGGCTCTTCAACAACATGCTACGGATAATTTTTTTGGGCTAGTTCATGCAAGTTTAGTTTGCCGAAGCAGATGCAACATAAATTTCATACCACTCAACCCTGATACTCTAAAACACAGAGAATAAACATTGTAGTATGACTCCAGAAGTGTGTGCCCCTGTGCGGTTATGTATCTTGACTTCCTCTTTCTGAAGTTTGTGTTAAACTGTCATTTTTACACAAACACATAAAGACTGTTTTGGTGAAATAAATTATTTAGTGTTGTTTTTTTTTTTTAGAAGGAAATAAAAACTTCTAGTTTCAAGAGTCATAGCAGCATTAGTTGCACTCATTAAAGGGGCACTTCAGCACTGGGAAGATGAATGTGTATTTAAACAGTGTCATTTATGTAGTAGAAATGTGAAATTATTTTTGAAATTGGTGCTTTCTAGAGTGAGAAGACAGAAAATGTATTTTTTCTCATGTGGATGAAAGACAACAACTCCCAGAATGCACTTGCTTCGCTGCCCTACGAGGCCACTCCCTACACTGCCCCCAGCGTCGTTTTGATCTCCATAATACAATAATTTCGTTCAGTTAGAGAATAAACAATTCAATTAAAACCTGAATGTGTCTTTTTAGATAAAGTGTGAGTGAGCCGAACGAAAGTCACAGGTCAAACGCAGCTGCAGGAGTCAGATCTCATTCATCACGAGAGAGAAGAGCTGAGGTAAGCGCGGCTGTCATTCTCAGTGCGTGTCCAGTCTGGCGCGTTTTCTGATCGCATATGGAAGCTAAACTTTCATAGGAATTCACTGAAAAGTTGAAACACTCACTTTGCTCCGCACTGCTCCGTTATTAATGCCCGAGGCTGAGCCGAGCACATTTACATTCTGTGTGTGAGATCTCTCCCCTGTGGGCGGGTTGAAAACATGTGGAACAGCTCCTTCTACTGGCTGTAGTCTTTAGCCTCTGGCCCAAAAAAAAATGTCCGATGACGCAAAATGACGATATTTGCTTTTTTTTCTTCAGAAATCTCCTCAATATAGCCCATGTATACTGAAATATTTCATTAAGACTAAGCAAAAAAAGTTTTAAGAGAACTGAGACTGAATGAATATAATTGCTGAACAGGCATAAGAGAGTCATGCCCCAAACACACATTCTCCTAACAACTAATATATTCAAACTAAACACAATCAAAGCTCTCTTAAAGGTATAGTTCACCCCAAAATGAAAATCCTGTCATAATTTATTACTACTCCTCATGCTCTACCAAATCTCTAGGAGTTTCTTTATTCTGTGGAAAATAAAAAATATATTTTGGAAAATGTTAATAACCATTTGTTTGTTTCCATTGACTTCCACTGTATGGGAACACACCTGAGAGATTGTCATGAAATAAAATTGCTCCACGATGACTGTTTAGCATGGAGGATGAGCGCTGATATAGTAAAATTTGGGAAAAAATAACATTTTGAGTGTCTTAACCGGACACAGACTCAGAATAAGCTGTCAGCTGTCACTGTTCTGTTCTCCGTCCTCCAGTGACACTTACATTCTCCAGACATCTCAAATACCTCAACGCTAAGTAGTTAAATGTTTTGCTTGCCCTGCCAAATTTTTCACTGGCCCCACCACCAAAAAAATAATAAATAAAATAGGCCTAGTTATCACAAACTACTAGCTGTAAATGTTAGAAAGTCATGCAAATATGTCCATTTGCAGTCCAAATCAAATCAAATCACTTTATTTGTCACTCTACCATATGCACAAGGCAACAGTAGGTGAAATTCTTAGGTGCAGGAGACGTCAAGCCTCCTGCATGTTAATCTCTGCTAAAATTCAGACTTCCGCGAGCAATCTACGTGCACACGCGCCAAACAGACGCAATAGAACGCGATCATTCTGACTAAAATATACACATTTCTAAAATATTTGTTGTTGGACAATTAATGTGCCATATGTAGAACTTTAAACCTACAAGTATGTATATTTTGATGAAAGTGACCATTATAATTGGTTAATCAAATATAGGCTAAGCCTAATTTGTTTTTGTTTTTTCATTTTTAGTTCAGTGAATTAAAAAACAAAATGATTAATACATGCCTATATTACATTCACTGTATTTGTTTATAGCCTTCAATATCAGCATTGTTTTTAGGACATCATTGGGCAGGATGTGAAATAAAATGATTATTAAAATAAATAGAGATTTTTTTTTTTTTTTTAAATACAGCCCTATTAATATCCTGATATGCATAGTGTTATGCAGAAACCCCATTTAAAAGGCATATTAAAATGTTCACTGTATAATGAATATTTTTTGTGATTTATTTAGTACCCTGTTAAAACAATAGTTACATTACATAATTACCATAAAAATGCAACAAAAATATAATAAAGGTAACATCTATAGGTTTTTTTTTTTTTTTCTTTCTGAAAAAAAGTTTAACAGTGATCAGAAAGCTTACAAATCAGTGAAGCATTGGAATCGGGATCGGTATCGGCCGATCACCATGACAAGAAATCGGTACTCGTATCGGCAGCAAAAATCCTGATCGGAGCACCCCTACTGTTTATGTTCACTTGAGATATAACAGACTATGTTTACTAGGATACTTGCAGAGACCGGCATTTTTATGACTTCATTTAGTGTGAATATGTCTGTTCGAGCGCAAGACAATGTGAAAGAGAGCTCAATTCAGCATTCTGTGAAGTGGCTTTCTGGGCGCCCGCTTTGGATGTGTGATTGATTGCACTGTACACAACTTCTCACTCAATTGTGAAAAATTTATTTCTCTTTCACGTGTTCTTGCGCTTGAATATTTAAATTGGCATGGCTTAAAAACACATGCAAATGATAAACTTTTGTGATGCAGCACTGGCCCAATCAGGCAAGTGACAGTTGCGTCAACTGTCCCAAGTGACGGTTACGCTAACCCCAGACTATCGGGCAGTCTTTATTGTCAAGCCCTGGCACATCATTTTCACTCCTCTATGTGTTCGTGCATTTATAAGAATGGGGTTGTGCAAGATATTTTCCCCTCTGTGTGCCTACATATAATCTGAAATTCCTTTAAGAGCCTGGAATTCAACATTTAGAAAACAACATCTTATTAACATTGCAGCAAGGCTGATGTCAGGGGCGAAACATGAAGATGGCAGGTTTCTATTTAAGATGTCTTCACTGGCGGAAAATCCTGCTTAGTTATAGCCATTAGAGGTGTGTGTCTTCATTCTTTCTCAGTCATTCAGTAACTATTGCGATTGTGTTTGTGTGTGTGTGTGTGTGTGTGTGTGTGTGTATCGATTACCACACCAAAGAACAGACCTGTTTACACAGCAGCCTGTAGTTACAGCAAAGAGAACCAAGTACTTATTACCACACACACACACAAGCATGTGTCAATTATAGTAGAAACTTTTTTTTTTATATGCGTTGAATGTTGTAGTTAATTTAGGAAGAAATACGGTTTGTCAAATAAGTTAAGGCAATAAATTGAAAAAGGATTTTTTTTAAAAACATTTTTCATTTCAACTGACCCACAGTGAGTTTCTGCACACGCATGAACATGTGAAGAACTGTGACAGACGAAACTTAATGTTTCAATGAAGTAGTCACTGCAGGAAGATTTTTCTGTCTCATCAATACACGTGTCCATCAGGTGATTATAGTACACACCTCTGTGATTTTTAAATTTAAATGAATAGTTCATCCGAAAAAGACTGTCATCATCTACTTAAAGGGTTAGTTCACCCAAAATTGAAAATAAAGTCAGTAATTACTCACCCTCATGTTGTTCCAACCATGTAAGACCTTCGTTCATCTTCGGAACATAATTTAGTATATTTTTGATGAAATCTGAGAGCTGTCTCACTCCTCCATAGGCTTTCAGAGGGAATGAAACTTGATGGCCCAGAATAGTAAGTAAAAACGTCATTTAAGGAGTCCAAATAACTACAGTGGCTCTGTATTAAGTCTATCATGCGACGAAAATACTTTTTGAGCGGAAAAACAACAAAAATAACGACTTTATCACACTAGTATTGTTGTTCAATTTGAGTCTCTGACGAGAGTTCGCGGGAGCGCCACGACGCATGCGCGAAAACTGAGATTAACCCTACTCCGAAAGAGTGAGCAGCCAGTCAAGTAGTAGTAGAAGAAGAATCTCAGTTCTCGCGCATGCGTCGTGGCACTCAAATTGAACAACAATACTAGTGTGATAAAGTCATTATTTTTGTTGTTTTTCCGCTCAAAAAGTATTTTCGTCGCATGATAGACTTAATACAGAGCCACTGTAGTCATTTGGACTCCTTAAATGACGTTTTTACTTACTATTCTGGGCCATCAAGTTTCATTCCCTCTGAAAGCCTATGGAGGAGTGAGACAGCTCTCAGATTTCATCAAAAATATACTAAATTATGTTCCGAAGATGAACGAAGGTCTTGCATGGTTGGAACAACATGAGGGTGAGTAATTACTGACAGAATTTTCATTTTTGGATGAACTAACCCTTTAATACATGTTGTTCCAAACCTGCATGACTTTCTTCTGTGTAACACAGAAGATGATGTTTTGAAGAACTTCTGAGCTGCTCTGTTCCATACAGTGACAGCATACAGTATCCATGGGCCGTTATGCTTACAAAAGGGTGAGTAAATTGAGACTGAACTTTCATTTTGAGTGAACTTTCTTTTTGAAACTGGTTTGCATCACACACACTGCACATTGCAGTGCAGACACTTCTTTATTGTTGAGGCATGGGTTGTCAAACTGTCACATTCCTCCAGTGACGAAGGGTAGGGCAGCTTGTGTCTGCTAGGTAATCTGTAACCGTGAAAATAGCAAATTGCTACTGTAGTGATTATTAGTGATCAGAGTTGGAAATGTGGGCAGGAACACAAGCAGAAGAAAAAGGCCCGGACGATGTAGGGGTTAAAAATAATGACAGGAGAGAGATGAAAGGATAGAATACACGGCTCCTTGCAGCACACCCAAACAGCAGCTAGACAGCAGCAATTACACCTCTGCTACCAGATGTGTGTGTAACAAAGCTAAGGCTTTCCTGTAGCTCAAACAGTAGAGCGTGGCGCTAGCAACGCCAAGGTCATGGATTCGATTCCCAGGGAAAGCAAGAACTGACAAAATGTGTACCTTGAATGCAATGTAAGTCGCTTTGGATAAAAGCGTCTGCCAAATGCATAAATGTATTTGGTTTGTTACACCCAGCAAGTGTTTTTTTAAAAGTCTGTTATTGTACATATAATGTGTTCTCTGAATTTATGTAATTAATTAATTCATGGTTGATTCCATTCATGTTTTATCAATCTTATTTTAAAGATGTGACACTGAGTGAAGACTCGAGAAATAACTGCTGAAAATTCAGCTTTGCCATAACAGGAATAATTTACATTTTAGGATATTTTAAAATAGAAAACAGTTATTCAATTGTAGTAATATTTTTATTGTATTTTTGATCAAACAAATACATCCTTGATGAGCATAAGAGACTGCTCTTCAGTGAAATATGAAGTAGAAAATTGCATGAAAATGTATCATCTTCATAGACTGCTGGTTTTATACCAATGGTTTTTTGTTGATTTTTTTATTTTTTATTATTGCTTAGAATAAATTAATTTTAGCCTCAAGCTAGAACATCAGGTGTAAAACAAACAAATAGAAGTGAGCTACCTCAGTGCATCAGTATGACGGGTGTAGATCACAAGAGAACATTAGTGAACACTCCGAGGTGATGTGTAGCTTTGACAGTTTGTGTAGACGGCCGTAAGATGGTTGCTTTCAGTGCAAATACAATGTGAGATGATATCTCAGCATGAAAACATACACATATCTCAGTTCAAAGATGTAATCCTCAGAACGTCAGAGCTAATGCATTCCTGTAATTGTTTGGACAGTGATCTTGGGAGATCTCTGATATTGTTTTCACGACAGTATTAGTCTGAAGAGAAGGGTGTAGAGATGTGTGTATGTGTGTGTTTACAGATAAATATGTTGTGTACACACAGTTTAATACCTCTGTCAGTGTGCTGTCAACATTGCTCTAGCCATTGCAGGGAAAACGCAAGACTCACACACATACATCAGCTTTCAGACGTACCTGAACTGCTTATACTAGTGTAGTACAGAACAGTTTGCGCTAACCTAATATTTGCAAAACATAGACATGCTCAAAACAAATGCCAGTTACCACAAGATTTGGATCACAAGACAGAAGTATCACAAGTGGAGAAACCGCCAGCAACATAATATAAGGACATTTCCATGTGATGATGAAAGAGGAAGATTGCAAGAGGAAGATTAGATGATCAATCTAAGTGTCCAGTATTCACGTTTGACACTTTAACACCCCATCAGAGGTTTCTGTTAAGTTTTGACTCCATCATGTCCACAAGCATGTGTCTCTCTCTCTCTCTCTCTCTCTCTCGCGCTCTCGCTCTCGCTCACGCTCACGCTCTGTTTCTCCTGAACATCACCTCGGGAAAACAGCCCTGTCACAACACGACTAGCTGCCTAGTGTGGAATGTGCACACATGTTATAGATTCACACAAATAGATGTAGAGTTAAGTAGTATATTTTAGGTGCTCCCCAGGACAGAAAACGTCCCACACAGAAGCATGTCCAAAATAGATAATGGAAACTGTGAGGTTTCTGTGCACATTCCATGTATTTCAGTTTGTGCTTCAGGCCAAAGAGAGTTGATACATGTATTTACAGCTCTGGAAAAAATGTAGACCACTGCAATGCAAAATTAGCAGTTTATCAGGATTTATTAATTATATGTATCTGTTTTTTCTATTTATTCTACAAAACACTGACAACATTTCTTGTAAATAATATGCCATGTTTTCCGTCCTTGAATAGTGCAAAGAACAGTTTATTTACTAGGCCAGTAGAAAAAATTCCTTAATGTTGAGGCCTGTATGTGTGTATATGTTTGTTTATATGAATATATAGACTTTTTTTTATCAGGAAGTGCTGTTCAAAAATTCTGTTTCCTCCAAAATATTGAGTGTATATGCATGCAGCCTTGAGAACTGTGTTTTATTGTCCCATCACTTCGCATGCTTACGGTGTTAACATATTCTCATATTCTCATTTTCTCACTCACTCACACACACACACACACACACACACACACACACACACACACACACACACACACACACACACACACACACACACACACACACACACACACACGTACAAAATTGATAACTAGCTAGACATTAACCTTCAAAGGACAGTTAATGTCCACAGACTTTTGTTTTCATATTGAAGTGACCTTTATGTTTCTATGGTAACTTTCCCTATACTGGGAATAATGCCATGCAAGTTAATTAATATGAGCTCGAAGTACAGACTTTTGGTTTGTCTGAGATTGACATCAGCACCTGTAACATCAATGCAATAATGAGAACAGAGATATATTGTCTGTACACAAGTGATGTTGTGAGCGTGTTCTGTGATCTGGTTAAAAGTGGTTCAGACAAGAAACGGACACCTCAATATGCTATGTGTTGAGATGTAGTGGTAATGTAGTGCCCACAACTCACACATATATCATTCACATTCACACACACGCTTGTACATCTCTCGTACATCAAAGTTATTTTTGGCTCTCATTAGATCTCTTTCTGGGTTTTGTAAACGCCTATTTTGACTGTGACTTTATGCGTCTGTTCTGAAGGCTTGGTAGATGTATGCAAAGTTTGTGTGGAGTGACTCTATTGGTCAATGGGTTTCATGTCTGCCAATCAGCTCATTTGTGCTTTTCCATTTGTTCACTGGAAGCTCATGAAGATGCACATTTAGAGATCCTTGTCCTGTGTGTGTGTGTGTGTGTGTGTGTGTGTGTGTTTTCAGGTTAATCTGTAATTGATGGATTAGTCAGCAGTGAAGATCAGCTGCTGACATTTACAAGAAACGTTTACCCTGAAAACACCTTAAAAACAATATTTTACCTTTTTTTTTTTTTTTTACACAAATTTAATATGAAAAATCAGCTGTCCCTTAAAGTTTAAAGAAGTTTAAATGGTCTCAATCGGGACTTCAGGAAACATGAAGTGAAACGCTTCATGATCATCAATGACTCTGAGCTGCTCCAGACGAGGGACACAGACCATCAGTCATACATGACCCTGAACTCTAAAACAGTCCCGAAAGCCTCTTCAAAACCTTGTGAACTGAGAAACTTATAAGAAAAGTAGTAGTAGTAATGAAACAGTTCATCCCAGAAGGATGCAGTGTATTGAGAACAGCCATGGACTGTCAGATCATGTCTATTTACCTCTTCCTTGTTCATTGTGTAATGTAGGTCATATGTGTATGCTGTAACTATGTGAACTATTGATGTGGAAGGGGGCAGCAGACAGATGGGTGTGTGTAAATCATTTTGAATAGCAGGCAGGTATGTACTAATTATCTGTTCATATTGACCGTCCATCTTTATGGTCAAATGACTGTATCCTCTCATTCCTATTTGCATTGTAAAGCAGGTCAGAGTCCTCAGACTCCCTTCTGCTTTGTGTGTGTGTGTGTGTGTGTGTGTGTGTGTGTGTGTGTGTGTGTGTGTGTGTGTGTGTGTGTGTGTGTGTGTGTGTGTGTGTGTGTGTGTGTGTGTGTGTGTGTGTGTGTGTGTGTGTGTGTGTGTGTGTGTGTGTCCTCCTCCTCCTTGGTGTGGAATGCTCAAGGTCTCCTCATTTCTAAACAGATCAAGGCTGTAGTACCAGAACTCCAAAACTCTGACCACACACACACACACACACACACACACACACACACACTGACCCTTCACTGCAATTTTGACCCTGTTTGGTCAACACACAAATTCCTTTTATTTGGTAAAAGCTAAATATTTATCCTCTCAAAGCACAATGCCCTTGAACACCTCATGTAATGTGTGGGTTTGTGAGTTACTATCCTGAAATTCCATTACAATATTTGATTGCACACATTTTTCACATTTGAATAGATTTTCACATGTAATTAAAACATTAATGTCAAAAACTGCACACTATATATCCAGGTGTATAATGTGTTAGGGGTGTAACGGTACACAAAACTGACAGTTCGGTACGTACCTCGGTTTTAAAGTCACGGTTCGGTACGGGTTCGGTACAGCAGTTTTACAAAATTGCTTTTTATTTATTTGTATTATACAGTGGTTTACTGAAGGAAAAAAAATTGTCTGTCCTTAAATGAATTAAATTATAACTAAAAGTTTATTGAAGATATTGCTGTAAACTATATAAGGAGACCTTACTTTCACATTAATATTAAAGGTTAACAACAGAGCCAAAACTATTAGCCTTAATTCAGTAGCTATTTATTTTTAGGTATAATAATCAACACTCAAATAACACATTGTATGCAAACATGTAAACTTCACATTAGGCGGTTTTTGCAATAACTTCAAAATGTAATTATAAAATATTTTTTTCCTCCAATTCGTTGTTGAAATATATTCATTTATTCACAGTGTCTGTCATTTTTATGACAGATTTATACATTAAATAAACAGGTTAAGTAGAATATAATGAATATATAGGCTAATATAGTGCATATATTTAGTGAAAGAGTTAATTTCTCTAGTGAATAAAATTCTGTGAACACTGAATGACTGCCTGAGGTAAATGCTACATGTTATATTGAGGTCTTTCTGCCGTTGAAACACTGATTGAGCGATTACACCACATGATACGTGACAGTAAGTTGTAATGTATCCTCAACATACCTTCAGATGTTCATTCATGTTTATTCTTTAGGAAGAGATGATCGATTGCGTTCATTGATGATTGAACAGTGATCAGTCACGCCACATTAAAGAGCGTCAAAACGGCATTTATCGTTTGAATTTCGTGATAAAATGGTCTGAATACTTAATATGTTCGTGTGGGAACTCGGATTGAAGTGTGTTCCGCGCTTAAAACAAGCTGACTGTTAACTATTAAAGATTGCACGCATGTACCGAACCGAAAGCCCTGTACCGAAACGGTTTGGTACGAATGCGCGTTTCATCCACTTGAGTGACCAGCGACTCCTAACAAGAAAAAGCTCCAAATATTCTGCAATATGAGCTTCATGTTTATGCATAGTAATAGAAGACGTTGCAACAACCTAGCCAGAGGGTGAAATTATCTAAAAATATAATATATATAAGTCAGGCCCTACTCAGGCAAGTTCAGGTCTCTGCACCTAAACCAGTAAAGTGGAACGTTTTCTGTCATTATGTGTGCTTGAAAGCACCGTCCCTCCTCTCATTGCTGGTGACCAGCAGAACAGGTTTCCTCAGCTGGTGTGTGGAGTTTGTAGGCGAGAGTTTGATCATATCAGTGGAAGAGAAAGGACCAAGCCCTGTTCTCTATTCTAAATTCTTTTGATATCATCTGTCTGACTGTGGCTTTATATATAAAATCTGCTACGGTAAATTATATGTAACACCCCATGTAAACATTTATTAATATACAACTTTTGAAAATTGCATCCTTTTTTGCCTTTTAAACAATTGAGAAGATGGTGATCAAACTATATTTTATAAAAATCACCTGTCAAGTTTATAATATACATTTCAGCAGCATATGAGTCTTTTTAAATTTCTCATTTAACAGTTCATCTATTGCCAAAATTAGGATCAGAATAAAATATCAAGAATAGAAAATTATTGAAAGTATTTAGGCTGTATCAGGAATGTTAGAATCATTAAAAAATGTCCATCAAAACCAGCTGAGCAGGGAGCGGGGCGTGTTCGGTTCGACGTGTGAGTATCGCGGTTCGTACCATGGGTGGTGTATTGCGCTTTTTCAGTTAGAATATCGTTACACCCCTATTAATTAAGTTTGTAATTTGGGTTATTATAAAACGTGCTGGTAGCCTGGATGCCAGGCGAACTTAGCCCTGCCCACAACATTTGAAGTTGGGAAGTTCTGTCTGGACATGATCTGTTGTGGAGCAACTATGCTCGAACCAGAGCTGTTCGGACCAATCAAATTGTCAGGGCGGGCTTTATAGATGATGGACAGATGCTCAACAGTGAATGTAATCATGCACGTCACCAAAGAGTGCTTGGGTTGAATTCGTTCTAATCCTAAACGGAGAACTTGTATATGCATTCACCTTTACTATTTCTCTCAAAAATGATGATCGTGTTGGTAAGTACTCCATGTATCCTTAAATTCTTTTTTACAACACCGGCAAAGATTGTTTACACTCATCATCATCTTCTTCTTCTTCTACTTCCAGTGTGCGTGCAGTTGAGTTCTGTTGACAACTATGCGTTGCTCTGATTGGTGTAGGTCTATCCAATTGAGTGCAGAGGCATTTTCTTTCCTGGTTCGGTTGAAACGCGCTCCAATAATCACAGCCCAATGGGGCTAATATATATAATTTATATTTTGCTTCAAGACTGTGGACATCAAAGGGCATCCAAAATCAGTACCAAATGTAGCCTGTATGTAATAGTGTGGGTTGTGTTTTGTTCATGGTAGTTAAGGATGAGGGCATGTCACACAGCATGCCCATGTTGGCATCTGTCTAATTTGCCTGTCTGTGACCAAGGGATCTATAATATAATATATAATAAAATACCACAGAGTTTGATTCAACGCACATCCTTTTATGTCAACCACAAAATGTATACTGTATTCTAAAAGTGTCTTTATTTTGAACTTACTTCAACTGTGCACAATTATATGACTTCATAGTTATAGCTTGCTTTCCCCCGTCCCACCAGTTCAGAACCACTGGGCGGATTAGCTAGATTATACTCTCGGCTTCCTCTAAACTAATTGTCAATCCGTCTGTTTTTGTGAGATTCACGTGTCTGCCCTTTTTTACTGTGTGTTTGTGCGTGAAAGGAAGCTCATCTTATCCAATGTTTGTAGGCTCTGTAAACGTGATTGTCTTACTGTTGGAGATATAAGCAATTTCTGAAGGAAACTGTTGAAATTATAGTTTCATTAATGACATTTCGAGGGAGAAATGGAGAGAAAGTTCAAATAAAAAACATGAGAATTTAATCTGGAATGAGAGACAGCCTTTAAGGTTTTACGGTCTGTGTGTTTTGTTCTGTAATGGGATTCTAAACATGATCAGGCCTCTACACACACACACACACACACACACACACACTGCTTTTCAGATCTTGTGTCCTTTACTATTCAACTACTTTTTTAGCAGTAGAGAAGTCAATTGCTGTGTGGTTTTCAGTCGTACATGTACAGGTGTTTCTGTGTTACCGTGTGATCCAATTCCCTGTAAAATAACAAGCTCAGCCCTAATGGAAGACCGTGTGTGTGTGTATGCGTGAGAGAAGATCTGTGACCAGATGGCTCTGATGCTGACCTTGTGTTGCCTCTCACTGCCTTTGTGCTCCTGCATTATTTTGTGTGCTTGTTTTCAGCGTTTACAGGGAGCGTATTTGTTTAATGACCGAGGCGTTTTGTGCTCATGACATTTTTCTTATCAGCAATTAAATTACCATGCTTCATTTAAACTTGTTACAGGAATTATCTTGTCGTATTAGCGCATACGACACAACATGCAGCTCTTGCTCTGTCTTTCTGAATATAGGTGGTAGTGAGGGGAAGCGTGTAGTTGTAGTAGTGTTTGTGATAAACAGCTTGTTGTTCCTCTGTAAAGGTCATTCAGATGACAGCAGTGGGTTGAGCCTCTTACTGACCAGCCCCATATGCTTTGACACAAGTTCCTGTGACACTAATACTGCACTCTTAGTGGACACTTATCTGTCTGTCATATCAAGTATTCCTGTTTCTGGTCTCTTTCCATCTGTCTGTCGCTGCAATTTTTTTATTCAGATGGGCAGACAAACATTATTAAAATAATAGGATTCTTTATCTCGTCACTGTGCTCAGTGCTGTCGAGTCCCACCCCTTCTGTCACATAATTGGCTAACTGTGAGTGAGGTCTGCTCTGATTAATGTGAGCAGCCATCAGTCAAGCTGTCAGTGTGCTGCAGTAATTGAGTTGCTTAAATAGAGTTTAGAGTTACAGTCAGTCCTCGGTCACTGCACGTCATTCTTGAATGGTCATTTTATACACAGTTGTAAAATACAGGTCCTGACATGGCTTGTTGCAGTAAAATGTATGGAGTCTTGTTTTTCTGCCTTTAAATTAGGGACCTAATGTTTTTTTAGCATGATGTGTATTTTTGGGATCATTTTTGAAATGCATTCACATTCTTTGTGGTTTATGAATGTTCATCTGTGTCCAAATTATTGTGTGTGTGCATGGGGCTTAAGTGTACTGGAGTAAATGTTACGGGTTTGTGGTGTTTGACCTCCAAACCTCTTTTTCTCTCTCTTCCAGATGAGAGGGAGGCAGTGCAGAAGAAGACTTTCACTAAATGGGTGAACTCTCACCTGGGCCGTGTGACCTGCAGAATCGGTGACCTCTACACTGATCTCCGCGATGGACGCATGCTCATCCGACTGCTGGAGGTTCTCTCTAGTGAACAACTGGTCAGTATCCCATCCATCCATATCCCATCCCATCCATGGCCAAAATTATTAGAACACTTGGCATATTTAAGAGGTTTCAGTTGTTTTTTTGTTTGTTGAATTGGTCATTACAATACCCATAAAACAAATGAAATGCCTACAAAGTTATTATTATGCTCTATAAACCATAGAATAGAGACATCATAAAGGCCTGTTCACACCGGGACGATTTACGCGCGCGTTTATCAGCGACGTTTAACGCCTCATGACTAAACAAAGGGCGCCAATGTGAGTGTGCACACCGACGCGCAAAACGCTTAGGCGTAAAAGAGTAAAAAAAAGCCTTGGGTTTGTTTTTTTATTTTGACGCGGCGTGTTAAAAACTGGCTGACCATTGAGATCCGCGCTTTTGTTCACGTGCCTGGAGCTGCTGAAGTGACAGTAAAACACGACTTGGTGGCGCTCAAGCACAAAACGGTCTTACCGGGCACACATTGATACGACGAAGAAGTAGTAAGAAGAAGAAGATGAGCTGCTAATGCTGCCTGCCAGTTAGCAAAAAGTGTGTGAATTGTTTTGGCCATAGACATATTATGTCTTGTTTTGGCAAGCACGTAAATACTGTCTCTCTTCTTCTTCTGTGTGACAAGCGAGTGTCAGAAGCGTAAAGTGCCGCAGCACCACCTTGTGTCCCGGGAGCGCTATCTACTTAATGTGCACGTTCACTCGGCGTATCGCCAGTGAAAATCGCTTGGGTGTGAACGCCGAAAAACGCTGGCAATAAGCTTGTGATTTTTGTCCCGGTGTGTACAGGCCTTAAAGGAGAACTCCGTTTAATTTTTAAGTTAATCTTGATCGTTATACCTTTGTGAGTACTGTCTATAGAAAGAAAGAAAAAACGGATTGGTGCTTGCAACACTGAGCTGTTAAAGTTAATGCCCAGAACTCCCACTCAGCTAACACGGCAGCTATGGGGGCATATACATAAAGAGTGTCTTTGTGCCTCTTAACAGACACAAAATGCAATTAAAATGTCTGTCCAACATGAACAGGACCCTTACATGACAACGAGATGCGTTTAGCCCCTTAGCCATTGTTTAAACTCACCGAAATAGTGTTTTAGACGGCAAGCTGTAGTCTCGCTGAAGTCCCGTGGGAACTCAGTTGTAGCTGGTAAAATGTAAATAGTCCAGGGGGGAGGAGGTGTGTGAAGATGATGATCGGCTCACAAGTGAAGAAGAAATGGTTCATAACGCTCCTCCCCCTGGACTATTTACATTTTTACCGGCTACAACTGAGTTCTCACGGGACTTCAGCGCGAGACAACAGCTTGCCGTCTAAAACACTATCTCGTGAGTTTAAACAATGGCTAAGTTGCTAAACGCATCTCGTTGTCATGTAAGGGCCCTGTTCATGTTGGACAGACATTTAATTGCATATACTCTTTGTGTATATGCCCCCATAGCTGCCGTGTTAGCTGAGTGGGAGCTCTGGGCATTAACTGTAACAGCTCCGTGTTGCAAGCACCAATCCGGTTAGTTTTTTTTTCTATAGACAGTACTCACAAAGGTATAACGATCAAGATTAACTTAAAAATTCACCAGAGTTCTCCTTTAAGGAGATTTAGGTCATTTTCCTTAAAAGGAGAACAAGCTCAATGTCACACAATCACGTTCCTTCACAGAAGAAGCCAAATTACTTGTGTAGACATTGTAATGGTGTGATCGTGGTTTAATTAAATGGTGATGCAAGAGTCTTAGGACACTATGCCAGAAGAGATGTGCTGCTGTAATTGCTGGACATACCAAATATTAAAGTTAAAAGTGGATAAAAACAGTGTGACTCACGTCATCTGATATTTGTTGTGCTCAGAGCAACCATCTTCATGTTTCATGAACGTTATGAAATTAAATCATGTTTTGGAGGCAAACATTTCTGGATCAGATCTGTCAGGTGGTCAAATAATTTTGGCCACCACTGTACATACATACGAGGTGGAACAGTACACAAAACTGGCATAAAATGAACAGAATACTTAATATGCTTGTGTGGGAAATCGGATTTAAGTATGTTCCACGCATAAACAAGCCTACTGTTAACTGTTAAAGACTGCTGTGATTATTCATAGGCTTTAATTTCAGTCATTGAATTTCTTGTTTTCTCTCTCAGCCAAAGCCCACCAAGGGCCGTATGCGCATCCATTGTCTGGAGAACGTTGATAAGGCTCTGCAGTTCCTAAAGGAACAAAAGGTTCATCTAGAGAATATGGGTTCTCACGACATAGTTGACGGAAACCACCGCCTCACACTTGGACTCATCTGGACTATAATCCTCCGCTTCCAGGTAGGATGGTCTGGCGTTTACTAAATTTAGGTGAAAGATCCTGTATCCCCTCACAGACTTAGACACACACCTGTCACTGATAAAATGGCAACACCTGTTTTTAACTTAATCGGTTCTAGTTGTGTTGGGAAGCTCACAATATTAAATATTGTCCTGACCTTGACTCATAGACGTGCATGTTGAGCAAAAAAAGGTTTTAGGCAGTGTGTGATTATCTGTTATTATTGTGATGTTTTGTCTTCTTTTAACCCCCTTCAAATGACTTTATCAGTCTGTCATATTCATAATGAAGTTTAATTTGCATATTTTTGTCTGCCACGTCATTGCCCTTTTTTGATTGGCCTGTCCTTTTTTTTATTCAGCTCAAAATTCTTTCTATTGAAATAAGCTCATTTATCAAAGCCCAGTGATCCAGACTACTTACTGTGTTTCATCACTGCTTCTGATTAGTTTGTGAAGATGTTGCTGATTTGTTTTATGATGTCGCTGAAATAAGTGATTTCCTTTTCCTTTTTTGCTAAATGTATTGAAGCAGATTATAAATTATTGAATGGATAAAGTCTGGAATGGATCAAGATGACTTTTTAAAAGAAATTATTTCTTGTATTCAGCAAAGATGCATTGTATTGATCAAAAGTGACAGTAAAGACTTTGATATTGTTAAAAAAAATGCTTTTAATATCCTTTTGAACTTTTTACATCCTGAGAAAAAGTAAAACAGTTTCCACAAAGATATTAAACATCGATAGTAATAAGAAATGTTTCTTGAGCACCAAATCAACATATTAGTGATTCCTGAAGGATCATGTGACACTAAAGACTAGGGCTGTGTATCACCAACAATGTCACGATACGATACGCATCACGATACTGAAGTCACGATACGATACGTATCACGATACTGAAGTCACGATGCGATACGTATCACGATATGGATCAATTTGGAATTACATTTCTTTTGAGCCGAGTTTAGTAACAGTAATATCTGTGCAGATTCTTTTTAAAACCAGTGTTATAATAGTTGTGATAACTGAAAAACTATTTTGTTTTTGTCATAAAAAAAAAAAACAATGAGTTAATTAAAATAAATAAATTGTCACAAAAAAACTTTGGAAAGGCTTGGTTCAATATTGATTATTTTGGACGTATATCAGGTACAATACATGGCAAATTTTGGAATGTAAAACAAATCTTGCAATAAATCTAAAATCCAAAACAAATTTGGGAAAACAGATCTCTTAACTAATGCTGTAAACTGGGAGTCAGTTGTACTATAATATTGAAGGTAAAAATGAACTGATTTGTACAAACACTTAAATTACACTAAATTACAATGTTTTTTTAAATAATAATAAAGTTATAATATTAACTTTACAAATTACATAATCATATAATCATATACATATTTTTTTTAAATATAAACATTTAAATGGTGGCTGTCATAAAAAGCCAGATTAATTCAAACATGCATTAAATATTGAAGAACATTAAAAATTATAATGAATATGGTGCATGTATTTAGCAAAATGCTCCTCTCTACAATCAATTTTTCTAGCTGACTAATGAATATGGACACTGGATATGTTTTTTTCTGAGGTAAATGTGACGTTACATGACATTGTTTACAAGCTGTTTTACTGACGCCTTTCTGCGTTTGAAACACTGATTGTGCGATTCCATGTGACATGATACAGGTTTCGGTAAGTTGTACTATATCTTTTAACACACATTCAGATGTTCATTCATGTTTATTTGGTGCTGTAACTGGGGTATTAAGGCGGAAGAAAAGATCCGTTCACATGCGTTGCGGCCGCTTCTCTAGAGCTGAGCTGCGCCAAAGCCATTTCATGCCACCGCGCCAAAACGATATTTATGTTTTTGAATTTTGTAATAAAATGGACGTAATTTGAAATCCGAGACTTTGTTTTATATCAGTAACAACAAAGCACAAACAGTATTTCTATTTAATGGATGTGAGGGGCGCTGCAATGTTCCGTTCATTCATTAACTGAAAACCTCTTCTCCATTTCGAATGTCTTGCACTGCTGCTCGCGTCGTGTTGGTTACATTCAAAAGCACACAGTATCGATACGCGCATCGTCAGGAGTTCATGACGATGTTATCGTTGTATCTGAGCGCAGCCCTACTAAAGACTGGAGTAATGATGTTGAAAATTCGTCTTTGCCATCACAGGAATACATTACATTTTAAATTGTAATAATTAGAGGTCGACCGATTCATCGGTTTTGCCGATTAATCGGCGCCTATAACTTAGTTGATTGGTGGAACAATCTGTTATCTGCAAAAATCCACACCGATAGTTTTTCCGGTTGCGTCCATTGCTGGAGCGGCTGAGACGGATGCGCTGTCATTACACAGTAGGGATGGGCGTATCGATATGAAGTATCGATATATCGATACTGATGTGAGCATCGAAAAGTATCGATACTCAAATAAAAATATCGATACTAAGTGTTTTTTTTAAACCAGTAATTTTGTTTATTCAAAGAGATGATTTAATGCATACAATACGAATAACCTATGTTACCTCCTGTTAATAGTTGTGTAGTATAGTAGTATAGCTCATTTCCTGCTCATCTGAACCATGATCTGAACACACGCAAATGCTGCAAGACCGAACCACTCAATCACAGAGAGAGCATTCGCTCACTGCGGACACTGTATTCAAACAGAGCTGCATTTCACAAAACTATCATAAGAAACCATTGATGCTTTTGGAAACACAGCTCTGGAGAATACTCATCAGCAGACAAAAAACATATGTGAGCTATTTCACAATAAACAAATAGAAATTGTAGCCTACATAGAGCAATTACTCTTTAAATGTAATGTTAAAAGCTGATATTGATAATGTTCTATTCTGTAACTAATGTTAATATAAATGTTGTCAGAATAAAAAGGTTGCATTTTATGAGTGCAACTTCCTGTCACTGGCAGTCCCTTATGAAAATTAAAAAAAAATTACTACAGTGACTAGTTCAACTAGTATTTGTAGATTTCCATGGTTACCACTACAAGTAAACATATTTTAACCATGTGTATACAAAAATATGATCTAATATATTGCAATTAAGGCGTATTGAATGTTAAAATTCCTTTCAAATTGAATGTTAAGTTGGGTATCTTTACCCATTTTACTCTTAGTAATTTTAATAATTTAATAAATGTAATAATATAAAAGTTCAGTTTAGAAGTATCGTATTGGTATCGATATCGGTGATACTGGCCTTATAAGTATTGGCATCGTATCGAAAACAAAATAAGTGGTATCGCCCATCCCTATTACACAGTACAAGTTCTCTGCACAGTTCTTTGAAGGAGAAGGGTCTGTTAGGCATTTATATAGCACGAGAGCGGCCTCTAGAGGCGAAATAAAAACTATCACTGACGCCCTGTGTTTACATTCACACGTGAGGCTTCATGCTCGCTGCACGTAGTGCGCTGGCACATCATATGCGCGTTTAAAACACGACAGCGAAACGGTATGAATACAGAACACTACAGTACTTTTTGCCAAATCATTATAAAGTAATTAATTTCTTGAGTAGATGCTGCATTAACAGGTAAAGAACAGCAGTGTGTATGTTTGTCAACTGAGAGGACGCTAACAGTAGCAGTACCTCAAGCAGTTAAAACAATGTGATAAAAACACACGCAACTCAGACCTAAATGTTGCATATATAAAATTAGAGATGTGAGAAAGCAAACTGTATCGTCATAAACAAAACAGAAGCGCATTCGCTTTTTTATTATTAGATAATCTCCTTCTAAAAAAAGCAGACTGTTAGGATATGAAATGGTAACATTTGTAACATTAACTAAATGCTGTGGAAGTATTGTTCATCGTTAGTATGTTAATTTCAAAATAAATTTAGTTTGAATTTTTATTTTTATCTGTTAACCTTGGTTAATGCACTATGAACTAACATATGAATGATCAAGGTACCATTGTATTGCTCATATGAATACATACAATATTCAATGTATATTGCATAATGCATAGTTCATGTGAGCTAATACATCCTTGTTGCACAGGGACTTGCTTAGTGTTACCTATGAAATGGACATGCATGTTTCTAGGTTAAAGGTAAAGAAACAAATTTGACCTGTAATATTTTAATGTTTACATTATTTTCTGAAGAATTTGTTCTGTTAGAACTTCTCTGTTAAAATTTTCATAATTATATGTTTTTAATTTAGCACCTTTTCATGGATCAGTACTGTACTTTTTTTATCCAGTATCCACTTAAAAAAACTATCGGTCGATTAATCGGTTATCGGCAAGTGCGGTCCAACCTAGTTATCGGTATCGGTAAAATCCACTATCGGTCGATCTCTAGTAATAATATTTCTCAATATTACTGTTTTACTGTACTTTTGATCAAATAAATGCAGCCTTGCTCAGCATAGGAAACTGAGTGCAAACCTTTCAACTGTAGTATATAAATAAGATGTAATTGCAAAAACATGCAAAAATGTCTTTATTTTTTATTTTTTTATGGTTGGTTTGTGTTACATGACTTAAAGACCATGAATGCACAGCAGCTAAATACAACTGCCACTGCTCTTCTGAGTGCTGAATCATGTTTAGTACACACAGTCTTTGGTTATTTAAATGACAACTGCATTCTACAACTGAATTTACTCCCAAAAATTCAGGTAGTGCTTACAGTATTTATGTTAACTTGGTGTGTACAAAACTGAACTAAACAACAACATATAGAACATGAACATAAACAAACGGCTGTTGACAGGTGTCTACTAAAAAGTGGTTAAAAACTCACCCAAACCTCCAAACTTAAAATCTAAGGTAAAGATAAGAAGTTTACACAGTAAAATGTTTTACGTCTCACTTATGTGAACAGATCCAAGATATTAGTGTCGAGACGGAGGACAACAAGGAGAAGAAATCCGCCAAAGATGCTCTGCTTCTGTGGTGTCAGATGAAGACTGCAGGGTAAGAGAGGAAGAAAAAAGAAATTAAGTGAAGTGAATTGGTGACTGTATGATGCTACTGTTCTCTTGATGCTTTGAACAACAGTTCTGGTTCTGTACTAATGAACACTACTCTCCTTTAAGGTACCCGAATGTCAATGTCCACAACTTCACCACCAGCTGGAGAGATGGTCTAGCGTTCAGTGCCATAGTGCACAAACACAGGTATCGATCTGAACTCACAAACTGACATAGAAGTACACCGGTACAAGACCTTTGTTCTCAAACACATTACAAGCTTTGGTATGATTGCAATTTCCACATAGTAACATGTGCTCATGCACTTCACGACCCTTCATTCTTCAGCATGTTCCTACACATATAGAGAAGCCGTCAGGGGCTTCAACCACCAACGACATTCTGATTTTCTTTTGTAAATACTTTACAATAAATTGAAGGAATCATTTTACTTAATTTTTTTAAATTAAGAGATTATAAAATTCATGTTAATTTTTAATCCAGCTTTTCACTTTTTTTGTTGTAATGAAAATGTTTTTATTATTAAATTGAATGTAAAATGGAAGCATGTGCCCCTTTAGATATTTGGTCCCAGCTGTATTTATTGTATGTTGTACTGTATTGTATGATTTGAGGTGAGATTCCTTTTTCGTCTTCCTTTGAAATAATTTCATTATAAACGAATTGGGCCACGTAGGATCTCTTGCTTTTCACATCCTCATCAGTCCCACCAGCCCCTCATTTTTGCTCTCTTCCTCTCAACTGTCGCCCAGCAGTTTTGTTCTTTCTGCATTTTTTTCATGCAGCATAACAGAAAAAAGAAAAGTTGAATTAAGTTGACCTAAATAAGTAGAGAAAATCCTTAACTCTTTGCAGTGTTGGAGTTCCCTCTTTTGTTGGAGAATTGTACTGCAATGTCCTTACTGTGTCAAACTGAAATGTTCTCTTGGCAAAGAGTTTTACAACATCAAAAGAACATTCCTGTTGATTTTCTTCTTTCTTTCTGTCTTTCTTTCTCATTCTTAGGTCAGACTTGATTGACTTTGATAATCTTAAGCGTTCTAATGCCCACTATAACCTGCAGAATGCCTTTAATGTGGCTGAGAAGGAGCTGGGTCTAACCAAGCTACTGGATCCAGAGGGTGAGATTCAGTTTTGTGCATAAATAGCAAATGCGTGCATCATTTTTAACCAGATATCTACCCTCAGACATTCTACAAAAACACTACACCCTGAGATACACACAGAACTTTTGAGTGAAAGGTGTCCAGACAGACCAAATCAAGAGACAATCTGCCAAATGAACAAAAGAGCGTATTATTCATTATTAACTTGCTAATGTATTTCTGTCATATCTCTTGCTCTCTAGATGTGAATGTTGATCAGCCTGATGAGAAGTCCATCATCACATATGTGGCCACATACTACCACTACTTCAGCAAGATGAAGGCACTCGCTGTAGAGGGCAAGAGGATCGGCAAGGTACACGGAGAGCGAGAGAGAACTACAGTCTACCCTTATGTTTACGTAGCCATTTCCTGAAGTATTTCTCTTTCTGTAAGTGTGGGTCATTAGTCTGTAAAGTGAATAGGGGTGTATTCGACTGTTTCTGTAGGTGCTGGACTATGCTATTGAGGCCGATCAGCTGATAGAGAAATACGAGACTCTGGCCTCAGAGCTGCTGCAGTGGATTGAACAAACCATTGTTACCCTTAATGACCGTCAACTCGCTAACTCGCTCAGTGCGGTTCAGAACCAGCTACAGGCCTTCAACACCTACCGCACTGTGGAGAAACCACCTAAGTGAGTGATCAAGTAAAAAAATTTGTATAAGAGTGGTATCAAGACAACATGAAGTCAAGTTTGACCCCATTTACTTGAATGCACATTCCTGGTCTTACTGATCAACTGGTGCATGTCATTCCATAGTTAAAATTGATTAACTTGCTCTTACTCTGAAACTACTTTTCCACTGACATCAGCTAGGTTTGCAGGCTATTCATGCAGAAAATGATTTTCTATTTTGGAATATTTGTCTTATCCAGTACAAATATTAAAACATTCTTTAATCAAGAAGCAAAATGACTTAAGATATTAAGTCTGATTTCTGCCAATGGGGGAAGAAGAAACATTTTCTCCCCCCCCCCCCCCCCCCGTGAATTAAGTTTATTTTTCTTAGCCCACTGGCAGACATTTTTATTTAAAAAAATACAATTATTGTATATTACAGTTATTTAAACATAACTGTAATATGCCAGTACAATTATTTAAACATTCCTAAATGGATAGTTCACCCCAAAATTACAATTCTGTCATAATTTTCTTTGTATGAATTTCTTTCTTCTGCTGAACACAAAAAAAGATATTTTGAAGAATATCGGTAACCAAACAGTTGATGTGCCCCATTGACTTCCATAGTATTTTTTCAATGGGGCCCATTGACTGTTTGGTTACCGATATTCTTCAAAATATCTTTTTTTGTGTTCAGCAGAAGAAAGAAATTCATATAGGTTTGTGACAACTTAAGGGTGAGTAAATTATGGCAATTTTATTTATGGGAAAAAATACTTATTTTAAAATAAATTTTAGCGACATCTAGCTGCGAGGTTGCGACTGCTCACCCCTCCCTTTTGAAGCACAGAGAGAAGCTACGGTGGCCGTTTAGGGCTACTGTAGAAACATGGCGGCGCAAAATGGTGACTTCACTCTAAGGAGACCCGCGGTGTATGTAGAAACATACATCTACCCTTAGACAAAACATAACGGTTCATTATGTAAGGTCTTTATAAACCACTGAAAACATAGTTATGTATATGTTGCATTTCTGTCAATAGTTCCTCACAAATGTTACACATTGCACCTTTAAATCATGAAGCATTTACTTGTGAAGCAAAAATATTAAAATTATTCATTCTTGTTTTCTGAAGAAATGTAAATTGAGATTGTATAAAACGATAAATATCCCCCATTTGAATTGTTTATTTTCCTTACCCAATTGGCAAATATTCTTTCTTGTTTTAAGTATAAACTTAATTTTAATATTTTTTGTTCAGAAAACAATCATTTAAGTCTTTTAAAGCTTATCTTGATTTTAGAATGTTTCGATATTTGTACTGGAAAGCAATAAAACATATAGCAATAAATAATTATTTGCACTGTTGGATAATGTTTACCAATGGCTAAATAGATGAGTAGGCATTGTTTTTGCGAACTCACATTTAATCCGGCTGTATTGCGGTATGTGTATGCAGTAATATGGTATTATTTTGACTTTAAACATTTGATACTTAGAATACATTCTAGATGCATCCCTTTATTCTTGTATGTGTTTTGACAGGTTCACTGAAAAGGGAAATTTGGAAGTTTTGCTCTTCACTATTCAGAGTAAAATGAGAGCAAACAATCAGAAAGTCTACATGCCAAGAGAGGGAAAACTCATCTCTGACATCAACAAGGTATATACACATCAAATGCTACTGTATATATGTGAATCTATACAACTTGAGTTTTGAGTAATGCTCATGGATTATGTTTGTCTGAGAAGGCGTGGGAGAGGCTGGAGAAAGCAGAACACGAGAGAGAGTTGGCACTGAGAAACGAGCTGATTCGTCAGGAGAAGCTGGAGATGTTGGCTGCACGTTTTGACCGCAAAGCAGCCATGAGAGAAACCTGGCTCAGCGAAAACCAGCGGCTAGTGTCACAGGTGAAAAAGATAAACTTAGAAGAAAATATTACACACCTAGAAAGAACATCCTCTTTAATGTGAGATGATGACTAATATAAAACATTGTCTCCACCATTAGGACAATTTTGGTGTTGACCTGGGCGCTGTGGAGGCAGCCACTCGCAAACATGAGGCCATCGAGACTGACATCCAGGCGTATGGTGAGCGTGTAGCAGCTGTAGAAGCTGTCGCTCGAGAACTGGAAGCGGAGGCATATCATGAAGTGCGGCGCGTACTGGCACGGAGGGATAACGTACTCAGACTGTGGGAGTATCTGAAGGAGCTACTTGCGGCACG
The DNA here is from genome assembly GCA_023566225.1 of Romanogobio albipinnatus. Taxonomy (NCBI): domain Eukaryota; kingdom Metazoa; phylum Chordata; class Actinopteri; order Cypriniformes; family Gobionidae; genus Romanogobio; species Romanogobio albipinnatus. Next base: position 35,184,253 of record CM042242.1, read on the forward strand.
GCGAGAGAGGCTGATAGCACACCGAGACCTGCAGCGCCTCCTACAGGAGATGAGCTATATCATGGACTGGATGGAAGACATGAAGGTATGGACTCATTCATCATCATTCTACATTTATTTTCCTCTTCTACATTGTTTTTTTTTTATTTATTATTATTTGATGCCATGATCCCCAAGATATGATGATTCTCTTGTGAGAGACCTCCTCCTTAAAATATAAAGATATATAATTGTATATATAAAGATTTATACTGTAAAAAATATAAATATACAATAAATATTTGCAAAATATTATCTGAAAAATACATGTACTTGCTTCTGAGTTGAGTTACTATTGCAAAATAATTTGTGATTTAACTTCATGATATCCCACCATTGTTTAGAATGCAGAATGCAACTGTACAAATGTAACATTTGATCATTCTTTATTGTTGTTATCATTTTTATTATTATTTGACCAATTTGTGTTGTGGAAAAAAATGATTATAATAATACATTTTATACCTTTTTAATAAAAAAAAATCCCTCCTGGACTCCCCCCATGTGTTATAATGTTTTATTGTATTAAAGATCAGTATATGTGATCTGTGTTTTTGTTTATGTGTGTTTAGAGTCGCCTGCAATCCCAGGACAGTGGAAAACACCTTCATGATGTTGAGGACTTGCTGCAGAAACACACACTAGTAGAAGCTGATATATCCGCACAGGCGGAGAGAGTCAAAGCTGTGCAGGCTGCTGCAAAGAGATTTACTTCAAATGAACAGAGTGAGGATATATCCCGCACATAAACAGTCATGTGCTGGTCTTAAGCTCAATAAAAACACTATCGGTTCTCCTCTCTTTTTAGGTTATAAGCCGTGTGACCCTGCACTGGTTGAAGAGAAGGTGGACCTTCTGGGCCGCGCATATGGAGAATTGGGCCAGCTGGCAGCGGATCGACGAATTCGACTAGATGACTCACGCAGGCTGTGGCAGTTCCTGTGGGAGCTGGGTGAGGAGGCTGCCTGGATCCGAGAGCAGGAGCAGATCTTGTCCGGAGGAGATAATGGAAAGGACCTGAGCTCCGCTCTTCACTTCCTGTCTAAACATGAGGCCTTCAGGGACGAGATGGCAGCCCGGTATGGCCCTCTGAGGAATAGCATTGCTGGTGGAGAAGCCCTGGTGAAGGAAGGCCACTCTGGAGCACCTGAGGTGACAGAGCGGATCAAGGACGTGACAGCACAGTGGTCACACCTCGAGGAGGTAAAGAACCAGAGAATGGCTCAAACTTTAAAGTGGAATGTGTGTCTTTGCACAGCATCACAACAATCTTATTCCACATTTCACACTCTCTTTCCACAGGCCTCACAGTTGCGTGAGGAGAGGCTGAAAGAGTCTGTAGCTTTCCATCAGTTTCAAACAGATGCCAACGACATGGAGGCCTGGATAATGGAAACACTAAGACAGGTAAAACAAACACAAATATATGTTTAACTGACTGTTTGCCATTACTATATTACAAAATTCTATTTTGTCCAGTTCTATTTCAAAGGAATTCATCATGGTGTAGCCTTGCTGCTGAGTTTAGTTGTCACACTGAATCTCTTGTTAATCTCTGTTTGTTAGGTGTCTAGTCAAGATCTGGGCCACGATGAGTTTTCTACACAGACTCTGGCCAGAAAGCAGAGAGAGGTGGAAGAGGAGATTCAAAGTCACCGATCACTCATCGACTCACTACATGAACAGGCCTCAACACTGCCTGCAGCGTACGCACAGTCTTCACAGGTACACACAACACACACACAATGGAAAGAATTAACTACAGATTGATAACCAATATTTACCACGATTTACATATTTGAATCGATTGACACCCCTATTAATACATTCAAGTTAAAAAGGTTTGGGGTCAGTAAAAGTTTTATTTAAAGAAAGTATTACTTTTATTCAGCAAGAATGCATTCAGTTGATCTAATTACATTTATAATGTTACAAAATATTTGTATTTCAAATAAATTCTGTCCTTTTGAACTTTTTTTTCAAAGAATTCTGAAAAAAATGTATCAGGGTTTCCACAAAATATTAAGCAGCACAACTGTTTTCAACATTAATATCAATAAGAACTGTTTCTTAAGTGCCAAATTAGCATATTAGAATGATACTGCCTGGAGTAATGTTACTGCCTGGAGTAATGATGCTGAAAATTCAGCTTTGACATCACAGGAATAAATACAATATTTAAATTTAAATATAAATATTTTAAACTGTAATCCTATTTCACAGTTTTACTGTTTTTACTGTATTTTTTTATCAAATAAATGCAGCCTTGGTGAGTATAAGAGACTTCTTTTACAAACTTTTAAAAAAAATTGCTGAACCCAAACTTTTGAACAGTAGTGTTTGTTACTCATATTATTTATTTAAAAGCCTCTCTCGTTCTTGAACAGGTGGAGGGCCGTCTCCCAGCAATAGAGCAGCGCTATGAAGAGTTAGAGGGATTGTCGTCGTCATGGCGACAGGCCTTAGATGGAGCACTTGCGTTGTATCGCATGTTTAGTGAAGCTAGTGCCTGCCAGCTGTGGGTTGGAGAGAAAGAACAGTGGCTGCACAACATGGAAATTCCCACCAAACTAGAGGACCTAGAGGTGGTCCAGCAGAGGTTAGACCAGATACAATGATGCTTGTGTAAGTTTTTATTATTAAACTTATTGAGATGGAATATATTGGTGTAATATGGTTTGTTTTGACTGAAGGTTTGAAACTCTGGAGCCAGAGATGAACACACTGGGCACTCGCATTACTGATGTCAATCAAGTGGCCCAACAGCTGCTTGGATCAGACAACCGCAGCAAAGAGCAGATTGACCAGACACAAAACCAACTCAATAACAGGTACTATCACCAACACAAAGAGCATATTGACCACACCCGGAGTTATACCTTATGGCCTTACACAGACAAAACTATAACAAAGGAGACAGAACCAAATTAACAGACATTCACTAGAACTGCACGATTAATCGTTAAAAGATCGCTATCTCGATTCAAACACCCACGTGATCTTATTCCTAAATTATCACAATTCTGCTGTGTCTTCTATGCCTTTTTCACATCACAAGCACTGTTTCACATACCAACAGCACGTATTTTGCCACTGCCCATGTTAATGCATGATGGGTGTCCACTAGCGCAAAGCAAGCGGAGCAGAGTGAGCATTTCCAATGCATTCCTATGAACTTGCATTATAATTGAATGAAAAAGCTCATTTTGTTCCACGCCAGTGGACACGCACTGTGAGAGTGTAGGCCGCCACACATCCGATGTGAACGCTCTTATTTATTGATAGGGGCAGTGACAAAACACGTGCTGCTCGCTCTCTGATGCTTGCATTGAGAACTTTTTAAAACTTTGGTTAACCTTCGATCATCATACACTGCAAGATTCAGACCTGCGCTCGCGCTGCCACTGATCCGGAGAGAGCAGCTGCATATATGAAGCAGCTTCACAAACAATCATTTTATGTTACAAACTTTTAAATAACAGGGGATACAAGTTAAAAGTTTTGTTATACACGGTATTGATCAAAATAAAAGTAAATTATCTTTTAAAACAGTATTTTGACACTTGTGTGTATTGTATTGCTTATCGTTATGCCAGGAGGTGGCAAATTTTGTGAAAATTAATATACCTTTTAAATAGACTAAAGCAATGACAATTTTGCAAGAACCTCTAGTTTGCATGTTATTTTGTTTAGTTGTAGGAGAATCACAATTTCAATTTATCCAGAATCGTGCTGCTCTAACATACACACAGAAAAGGTTCATAAAGTTATATAATCAGGTAATCAGAAATGGCCTCATGCTTCTCCTTCCTCATCCTCCTCTGAAGGTGGTCTGATTTCCAGAGTCTGGCCAACCAGCGTAAGCAAGCTCTAGAATCTGCACTGAATATCCAGAACTATCATCTAGAATGTAATGAGATCAAGAGCTGGATGAAGGAGAAGACCAAGGTCATTGAGTCCACGCAGAGCCTTGGAAACGACCTGGCTGGAGTCATGGCCCTGCAGCGCAAGCTCACTGGAATGGAGAGAGACCTGGAGGCCATACAGGTGAAAAAAACAACAACACCACCACCACCACATCATTATGTCTAATTCTGCCATAAAGAAATAGTAGATTTTATACTTTTTCTTACTTGTCTTCCACAGGGTAAGTTGGATGACCTGCGTTCTGAGGCTGAGAAGTTGGTGTCTGAGCATCCTGAGCAGGAGGAGGAGATCAAGGGTCGATTGGCTGAAATCCAGGAGGTGTGGGAAGAGCTTCGAGCCACCATGAAGCGGCGTGAGGAGTCTTTGGGCGAAGCCTCAAAGCTTCAGGGCTTCCTCCGAGATCTCGATGATTTCCAGGCCTGGCTGTCTCGTACACAGACCACCGTGGCATCCGAGGACACGCCCACTTCTCTGGCTGAAGCAGAGCGTCTGCTGGGACAACATGAGGCCATAAAGAATGAAGTTGATAATTACAGGGAAGATTATGAGAAGATGAGAGCTACTGGAGCTGAGGTCAGTTTGTGTAAAAATAAAAAATAAATTGTGGTTACAAAAATAGTTGTTGTAAAGATAATGCAAATTATATTTGACTTCATTTGGGATTGTATGTGTCTAGGTAACTCAGGGACAGACCGATGCCCAGTACATGTTCTTAGCCCAGCGACTGCAAGCGCTGGACACCGGCTGGCATGAGTTGAGAAGAATGTGGGAGAGCCGCCACTGTGTCCTTGCCCAGGCCTTCGATTTCCAAACATTGCTACGAGATGCAAAACAGGCAGAGGGTTTCCTCAATAGCCAGGTGTGTGTGTATGCTTTACTGCTTGTATTTTTCTTGGTATTGTACAACTAAATGCTGTACATTTAAAACATTCCATATCTTTCTACTTTTTGGGGAAGGACACAATTTTAGTTGAATAATCTGCAAATGAAGACTCCTGATTGGTGGGAAACCACCATTTCTCTTTGCCTGCAGGAATATGTTCTGTCACACACAGAGATGCCATCCAGCCTGCAAGGGGCTGTGGAAGCCATCAAGAAACACGAGGATTTCCTTACTACCATGGAGGCCAGTGAAGAAAAGATCAATGGTGTGGTCGAGTCTGGACGGAGACTCGTATCTGACGGCAACACCTATGCAGACAAGATCCAAGAGAAGACCGACTCCATTCAGGAGAGGTGAGCAGAAATGGAACAAATGAAAAGACATGATTAGAAGATCAGTGTGACCAAAATTATCATTCATTTTGGATTAAGTCATTGAATCACTGTAATAGTACAACAATGCCACAATATAGCCATTTCCCCATAAATTTAGCATACCTTTTTTTTAAGGAATTAACACTTTTTCCAGCAAGGAGACATTAAATTGATCAAAAGTGACAGTAAATAAAGGTATAATGATTCAAAAGATTTTTATTCTAATAAATGCTGTACTTTTTGACTTTTATTCATCAAAGAATACTGAGTATTTGAATGGAAAAAATGTAAATAATAATATTTTTCCACAAAAATATTAAGCAGCACAATGGTTTTCAACATTGAGAATAAGAAATGTTTCTTGAGCAGCAATTCAGCATTTTAAAATGATTTCTGAAGGATCATGTGACACTGAAGACTGGAGTATTGATGCTGAAAATTCAGCTTTGCCATCACAGGAATAAATTGTATTTTAAAATATATTCAAATAGAAAAAAGTTATTTTAAATTGTAAAAATATTTCACAATATTTTAGTTTTAACTGTTTCTTTTTTAATCAAATAAATGCATCCTTAGTGAGCATAAGAGACAAAAAAAATAATTTTCAACTGTTGAGTACACACTTCAATAAATACTTCAGTAATGCTAAGTCATACTTAAGAAGCTGTGCTATATTGGACATTTTTGCCATATTCATCTCTATGGATCCTGGCAATGATGAGCGTTAAATACATGCTCAGCCCCCAACAAACCCATTAAATCCAGTCCAGATAACATCATGTTTTTCATCTCATGTTCTTTATCTCATGTTCTTTCTGATTTCCTTCAGACACCAGAAGAACAAACAAGCTGCAAATGAGCTGCTGGCTAAACTGAAGGATAACAGAGAGCTGCAGCACTTCCTTCAGGATGGACAAGAGGTAATAATACAAAATACAGAGCAAATATTATAAGACAAAGTCCGTTGAGAACATTGAGAAAGATAACACTCTCATATAAACAACACCAGTACACAGCACGCCATACAGGATGAATCCAATGGCGCCACATTCAGGCCTAATAATTAATAAGTCTACTTTTCCATCCTCTTCTCTGTAGCTGACTTTATGGATAAATGAGAAGATGTTGACTGCTCAGGACATGTCCTATGATGAGGCCAGAAACCTCCACAGCAAGTGGCAGAAGCACCAGGCCTTCATGGCTGAGCTGGCTTCCAATAAAGACTGGCTGGACAAGATTGACAAGGTATATTCCCATCATCTCCCAGTGCAATTAGATATCATATGTACCTCTGAATACCAATACAATTTTTGAAATTGTAATTTCCAGGCCTGGAAACGTAATGAAAATTCATAAAAAGTCATGAATTCTGGAAATATCATGGGAATTCATTTGACGAATAGCTTCATCAGAGGCATATTAAATAAAGAAAAAAACATGGAATGTGAACTCATAAACTGCGGTCAAAACATCTGCAATGACTACCTGTCTCTCTGTCTTGTTCTCGCAGGAGGGTCAAGTGTTAGTGAAGGAGAAGCCTGAGCTGGAGCAAACGGTATCGGAGACTCTGAGCGGCCTGCAGAAGCAATGGGAGGAGTTGGAGAGCACCACTCAAGCCAAAGCTCAGTGTCTGTTCGACGCTAACCGAGCTGAACTTTTCACGCAGAGCTGTTCAGCTCTGGACTCCTGGCTCCAGAACATCTCCTCTCAACTCCAGAGTGATGACTTTGGAAAAGATCTCACAAGTGTCAACATCCTGCTTAAGAAACACCAGGTAAATCCAAGGCCAAGAAAAATCACAAATCTACGAAAGATCACAACTCCAGATACTCACTGATCACTTTTGTGTGAAATGAAACTCCTGTAGTCTGTGGGACAGAACATTTGGATGTGCAGCCATTCTCTCTAGAAACAGAACAAAACATATTTCACATTTTTGGTTCTGTGTAAGTAAATAAGTTTTCAACCTAATGACCTCCTTATGTGACCCTGTATTTGTGTTTGTGTGTGTGTTTCAGATGCTGGAGCATCAGATGGAGGTGCGTGAGAAAGAGGTCCAGTCTCTGCAGTCACAGGCTCTGGCCTTGGCCCAAGAGGATTCTGGAACAGTGGAGGTGGATGGTCAACAGAGAAGGGTGACAGACAGCTTTTCTGAGCTGCAGGACCCTCTAAAACAGCGGAGGCATCATCTTCTTGCTTCAAAAGAGGCTCATCAGTTCAACAGAGACCTTGAGGATGAGATTGTGAGTCATAAGCAAGAACAGCTACACTGTAAAAATAAATAAATACATTTAAGTTGTAAATAATATTGGAGTACATTTTACAAGAAAATAAGGCCCGCTTTATATTAGGTGGCCTTAAGTACTATGTACTTACATCAAACAATAAGTACAATGTACTTACTGTGTTCAAATTGTATTGCAAAACACTTTTGCTGATATTGAGGTGGGATACGGGTAGGGACAGGTGTGTTGGTATGGGTAAGTTTAAGGGTAGGGTTAGGTGTAAGGGAAGTGTCAACTGTGTAATTATAAATGTAACTACAGAAATTAATTACAGATGTAATTACATGCAGGTATTTTTTAAAATGTAAGTACAAAGTAAAAACATGTATGCACACATTAAGTGCATTTTATCAAATGATTAATTAAAATGTTAGTACATAGTATTTTCAGACCCACTTTATATTAGGTGGCCTTAAATACTATTTCAATCTTTCTACTTAAAAATGTCACATTTAATTTCTTTGTAATTGTGAAATACTAGCTCTTTTCAAAGTACCCTACCATTCAAAAGTCTATCATTTACTAACCCTCATTACGTTCCAAACATGTAAGACTTTTGTTCATCTTCAGAACACAAATAAATATATTTTTTGATGAAGTCAGAGTAATTTCTGTACTCTTCAATGACAGTTACGCAACTGACACTTTGTTGCTTCAAAAAGTTAATAATGAGATCGTTAAACTAATCCATATGAATTGAACGGTTTAGTCTAAATTTCTGAAGAGACACGATCGCTGTATATGATGAACAGATTGAATTTAGTCTTTATTCACATATAAACATTGATCAGCAAACCTCATTGGTTCTTGCAGAAGCTCAAACGTGCTGCGTAACACATGTGGATGAACCTCATTGGTTCCCTCATGTCAAGCGAACATGCTTGAGCTTCCGTTTACCATTAATGATGTGTGAATTACTCAATGTTTTTATGTGTATAAACAAAAAAAAAGCCTAAATTAAATCTGTTTAGCGTATAAAGCGATCAAGTCTCTTTTAAAAATTGGGTCTAAACCGCTTAATTCATATGGATTAGTTTTGCAATCTCTTTATGAACTTTTTGAAGCATCAAAGTGTCAGTTGCGTAACGGTTGACGGATGGACAGAAACTCTCAGATTTCATCAAAAAGATCTTAATTTTTCCCCCGAAGATAAACAAAAGTCTTACAGGTTTGGAACAACACGAGTAATTCATGACAGAATTTTCATTTTTGGGTGAACTAACCCAACCTTTGAACAGTAGTGTAAATCCCACACACAACTTATAATTTTGTGGGGTACTCTTATACATACACACAATACACGGAAAGTTTTGAGAGTACTTTTTTAATGTTTTTGTCTAAGTTATGGGTGAAGGAAAGGATGCCCCTTGCCACTTCCACAGACCATGGTAAAGATCTGCCCAGTGTTCAGCTGCTCATAAAAAAGAATCAGGTAATCGATTGCTCAATCAATGTTTTTGAAGCTATAAAAAAAGTGTTTACTGCTGATAATTTTAAAGTCTTCTCCACTTTCTTTTTCGCTGCCTGACTGACTTTCCATTATCCCCCAGACTCTGCAGAAGGAGATTCAGGGTCATCAGCCCCGTATCAATGACATACAGGCTCATGGTAGAAACATGTCTCCTGGGAAGGAGTCAGAGATGGACAGGGAGAGGAAAGCTGCTCTTGATGAACGTCTAGCAGAGCTGAGGGAATTGTGGGCCCTTATGATTTCTGAGACAGAGAAGAGAAACGTGAGGCTAGCAGAAGCTAACCGAGCACAGCAGTTTTACACAGATGCTGCGGAGGCTGAGGCCTGGATGGGAGAACAAGAGCTTCATATGATGTCAGAGGAGAAAGCGAAGGTCAGTGACACTGAACTTTGCAGGTGTTTGTAACAGATATTTAAAGATGCTTGAAAGAGATTTGCACATGGAAGTAAGATGATACACACACTTCCGTTCAAAAGTTTGGGGTCATAATTTGAAAGAAATGAATACTTTTATTCAGCAAGGACATATTAAAATGATGAAAAGTGAGAGTAAAGACATTTGTATTTCAAATAAATGCTGTTCCTTTTGAGTCCTGAAAAAACAAGTCATGTGTTCACAAAAATATTAAGCAGCACTGTTTTAACATTGATTAATAAGAAAATGTACAAATCAGCATATTATATTGATTTCTGAAGGATCATGACACTGAAGATTGGAGTAGCTACTGGCTGCTAAAAAATTCAGCTTTGCCATCATAGGAATACATTTTAAACTGAATTATAATAGAAAACAGTTATTTTAAATTGTAATATTTCACACAAATAAAATAAATAATTGGTGATATTTTTAGTAGGGATGCACCATTACCATATTTTTCAGATCCAATCTGAGACCAAAAATTCTCAGTATCGGCCGATACAGATACCAATGCAGTTTTGTTTAAAAATTCAATGTAGAATTAAAGGTCCCGTTCTTCGTGTGTTTTTGAAGCTTTGATTGTGTTAACAGTGTGCAATATAACGTGTTCATGTTTCGCGTGTAAAAAAACACAGTATTTTTCACACAATTTACTTATCTGTACACCGCTGTTTTCACTCTCCTAAAAACGGGCTGACGACTTCCTTGTTCTATGAAGTCCCTCCTTCAGAAATACGTAACGAGTTCTGATTGTGCCAGCGGTTCCTGTGTTGTGATTCAACAGCAGCTTAGCGCAAGTTGTACGGAAAGGTCACGCCTCTTAACGGGAGATGTATGCGGCTATGCGCTCAATGATCTCTACAGCGTCCCTGGGAAAGCCAAACAAAGGTGATTTGACTCCGGGATGAAAATAACAGCGTCTCGACGACATGGCGACAAACACACTCAAACGCAGCACTTCCTTTTCTCCACGCGACCGTCCTCTTCTCCACGTGGGACAGCAACAAGACCATGCCCCCTTTTTTCGCGTATTCTTGTGGGCGGAGGTTAGTCTGTTCTACTGACGTCATTTATGAAGGAAGTACCAGGATGTAGTCCAAGCCAGCCGTTCGCTGTAGGCTTTGAAAGGGAACTTCTTTTAAATAAAATATCTCGCTTGGCATTGAACTTTGAGCTTTATAATTTTACAGGTATTATTTATGCTCTAACAGCAACATTACACACTAACTAAAGTTTGAACAATGGGATCACGAAGAACGGGACCTTTAATATACCTATGTGTTGAACTGATAATCACTCTTTTGTGTGTTAAACACAATCTACTAAATACAGACAACTTCATTATAAAGAAAAACAACAAATTATAAAAATAATCACAATCTATGACAATAATACTACTATAAACTAGAGTAGTGGATAATTCAGCAGCAAAAGTCACAATAATTGTATAAAATCTAAACATTTAGTGGGGGGAAATGATAAAGGAAAAAAATTAAGTAGCACTAAATCTGGCAAAATGTTACACATTGTTTTATAATACATTCATGAAAAACAAGTAGCCTAAATATATTTATAGAAATAGGGCCTATATACTAAGAAATTAAAAGACATTTATTTTAAATGTATAGCGCAGCATTTTAATGAGGCAGCTACATAATGTAGATATGGCAGAACAAGAAAAACTATTAATCTTTCATTGCGCAAAAGTAATATATTACGAAAGGCTCCGATACAGAGCGGCACAAAGCGCTTATGCGCATCCCTTGAAGCAACATGGAGTCACAGCGCGCAGCTTTCCGTTCGCATTGAAAGTAGTGTATCTATCTATGCAATATTTTATTGAGCCGTTCTTTTAACAGTTTAACATTTCAGTTACCGTGTGTGAAGAACAATATAATCTCTAGTCCAGTGTTGTGATCTGACAGACACCCGGTAGAAAGTAAAGCGATTTACAGCAATAAACTCCAGCAAGATAAATTCATTTTATGCGAAACCATAGACCGTTATCTTCAGATCAAGCATAATAACAGGAACATTGAATCATATTGGAGAGAGTGTCATCGTGTTGACTGTCGTAACAGAATGCGACATAGTTTGAAAGCTGACTGACTGACAGACGCAGGGAGGGAAGCATTCATGTGAATTTGAATTTAATGACTTAAATATTCATCTGTACCTCACATTAAACTATGGAATGGCTTCAGAACACTTATAATATAGTGCATGAAGTGTTGATGATGTTTTTGCGCCTTTTGTGGGGCAATGAGGCTTAACAAAAACAAGAATATTATACGCACAGAATCGGATTTGGATCGAACCTGTCTGTCTGAGTATCGGATCGGTGCCTTGCAAATTTTTAGAGGATCATTTGGGATTTTATGTACATGTACCCTACCAGTCCAAGGTTTGGACACACTTGACTAAATTTGTTTCTCATGGTCTTAAAAACCCTTTGGTCTGAAAGCTTTTGTTAATTAATATTACTTAGTACTTAAATGTATAACTATACTGCATCAAGGACACCTTAAAATAAAGTATACCTGAAATGAGTTAAGAAAAATATAAATGATGCCTATCTATTTGTATAATTTTTTATAAAACTAAGAGTTTAATTACATTTATTTACTAAATGGATGTTTTTTTCAGATAGTAAAGGAAAAGCAGCCATTAAGAGCCCAGCAAACCTTTTTTGCAGATGCTAAAATGTGAGGGAGTTTGACTTGTTTAACATTTTTAATCCCCTCAAAATTCTCATATAGTAGTTCAGTCATTCTATAATTTTGGTGAGTTTAAGTACTTTGCTAAAGTGCTGTGCTGTTATTGATGTGTCTATGTATGCAGCGTTTAACGTTTTTATGGTTGTTGTAGGATGAGCAGAGTGCTCTGGTGATGGTGAAGAAACACCAGATTCTGGAGCAGGCTCTAGAAGACTACGCTCAGACCATCCACCAGCTGGCCAATAGCAGCAGACTCATGGTGAACAGCGAACACCCAGAGAGGTGGGGAGCGTAATAGAATCGGTGGACTGTCAGATAAAACGTTCAAAGTGAAGTATTAGTATAATCCATTTTCTTTCTCCTCTTATAGTGAAAGAATCACTCTGAGGCAAGCCCAGGTGGATAAACTGTATGCAGGGTTGAAGGATCTGGCTGAAGAGAGGAGGGGCAAACTGCAGGAGAGACTGAGACTGACCCAGTTGAAGAGAGAGGTGGATGATTTAGAGCAGTGGATCGCTGAGAGAGAGGTTGTGGCCGGGTCTCATGAACTTGGACAAGACTATGAACATGTGACGGTATGAAATCCATTTTTCCTCCTGCAGTATCGCTTGAAAATGCTAGTGTTGATTCATGTAGATATAACTTTGAAGTTTCTTTAAAGATTATACAGTGCGTTTATCGCCTACAATTCTGGGTGTTCTCTCTCGTCCCTTCAGATGTTGCGAGATAAGTTCCGGGAATTTGCGCGAGACACCAGCACAATTGGCCAGGAGCGTGTGGATGCAGTGAACGGTCAGGCAGATGAACTTATCGAGTCAGGTCATCCTGAAAACGCCAGCGTAGCTGAGTGGAAGGACGGGCTCAATGAGGCCTGGGCCGATCTGCTGGAGCTCATCGACACACGCACACAGATGCTGGCAGCCTCGTATGAGCTGCACCGCTTCCATCAGGATGCCCGGGAAGCTCTTGGGCTCATAAGGGAGAAGAAGGAGACACTAGCTGGAGCCGAACTCGGACGGGACCTGAACACTGTCCAGCACTTGCTTCGACAGCATACGGCCTATGAGCATGATGTGCAAGCACTCAGCGGACAGGTGAGAGCCTTCCTTTAACCTTTTCCCATATATGTTGTACATTTTTTGATGGCTTGATTTTGACGTCTGATTATGTGTCTAAAGGTAAAACGTCATTCTTTGTCCTTTCACTGCAGGTCTCACAGGTGCAGGACGATGCTGCACGTTTGCAGAAAGCGTACGCCGGAGAGAAAGCTGATGATATCCATCGCCATGAGTGTGCTGTCACAGAGGCCTGGGAGGGTCTTCAATCTGCCACTCAAGCCAGAAGGCTGCTCCTGCTGGACACAGTGGAGAAGTTCAGATTCTTAAACATGGTCAGAGACCTCATGCTGTGGATGGAGGGAATCAACTTGCAGATCCAGTCACATGACAGTCCGAGGTACATGCAAACCATACACATTGTGAAGTATGACTCTTATGGTCACCAAGGCTGCATTTATTTGTTCAAACAGTTCAGTACACTACAAACAGTAATATTGTGAAATATTGTTAAAATTTAAAATAACTGTTTTCTGTTCATGTATTTTAAAACATAATATGGCAACGCTGAATTTTCATCATCATTACTCCAGGCTTGGTGTCGCATGATCCTTCTGAAATCATTCTAATATGATGATTTGGTGCTCAAGAAGAATTTCTTACATGTACTTACTATTATAGGCGGGAACACTTTACAATAAGGCTGTATTAGTTAACATTAGTTAATGCATTAGTTAACATGAACTAACCATGAACAACACCTCTGTTCTCATGTTAGTTCACAGTTCATTAACTAATGTTACCAAGATTTTAATAAAGTATTTGTAAATGTTGAAATTAACTTTAACAAAAAAAAGTGCAGTTCATGTTAACTAATAAACCTTATTGTAAAGTGTTACCCTATAGGCTTAGCGTTAGGATTGGGGTTAGTTGCATGTAATTATGCATAATTTATAGTTAGTACTGCAGTAACTACATGTAACGTGTAACAAGAACACTGTGAAATAAAGTGTTGGCAAAAATTCATACATTAAGTAATTTAAGTGCACACAATAATATAAAAATGACTCACAATTGTACACGTACAGTTGTTAGGAATCTGTTTAAAAAAGAATTGCACACATGAGTAAGTACAGAACTGATGAGTCATATATGCTCTGTGTTGTTGCAGGGACGTCTCCTCAGCTGGTCTGGTCATCGCCAACCATCAGGACATTAAGTCTGAGATAGACACTAGAGCGGACAGCTTTACTGCTTGCAGTGAAATGGGACGGACCCTCATCAATAACAACCACTATGCTTCAGATGAGGTTTGTCCACACCACATACACACAAATGAGCATGCACATTTACATATTAATCACTGCATGTTAGCCAAGGAAATCCACATGCACCCACTCACACACTGTGAGGTAATTGTATGTCTGTGATTTTCTAGATTCAAGAGAAATTGGATCAGCTTCAGGCCAAACGCTCTGAAATTAATCAAAAGTGGCAAGAGAAAATGGACCACTTACAGATCGGTGAGTATGTGGGAGGAAGCATGTTTCTGTGGCTCGTAGCATGCTAAAGAGATTTACATCAAAGGTGGCAGTTTTGATGTATATGTTTTTAGGTGTTGTTTTTTTTCTCGAAGTATGATATTGTTTGACCATATGACATCCTTGCATTCATGTGATATCTCATACTCTGATATTACTTCTGTGTGTATTTCAGTTCTGGAGGTGTTACAGTTTGGTAGGGATGCATCTATGGCCGAATCGTGGCTGGCTGGACAGGAACCGCTGGTCAGGGCAGCAGAATTGGGCTCTAATGTAGACGAGGTTGAGAGTCTTATCAAACGCCACGAAGCCTTTGAAAAACTGGCAGCAGGCTGGGAAGATCGTTTCACACAGCTAGAGAAGCTCACCACGGTTTGTTAACTACGCCTACACCTATCAAAGTGCAGGATTTGAAATAACTCCATTCATTGCATCCTTCTTTAAACGTTCTCACTTTCTCATGTTATTCTCTGTCAGTTGGAGGAACAGGAAATTCAAAGAAGAAGGGAAGAGGAAGAGAGGGCCCGACGACCACCCACACCTCCCCCTGTGGAGGAAGTAGTACCGTCTGAGATAAACGATTCTGCTGCAAGGTAAGAAATAGACTGTACCATTCTACTCAGTTAGAGGGGTGGTCATTTTTTCCCCATTCACTTTTACCTACCTTTTCTGCTTGTTATTTATTTTTTATTTTTTTTACTTTGTAACCAATCAAAAACAAAAAAACTCACAAAGCGTAAAGTGCAAGTAAAAATAGACGTTGGCAATGAAATAAAACCATTTTATTTACCCTACCATTTAAAAGTTTGGGGTCAATAAGATTTTTCTTTTTTTTTTCTTTTTTTTAAAAACTTTTTTAAATTTTTTTTAATGAATACATTAAATTGATCAGAAGTGACAGTCAATTTTTTTTTTACATTGTTACAAGATTTTCAAATATATGCTGCTTTCAAAAAAAAAATTTATATTAGACAAAGAATTCTGATTTTTTTTAAATCACGGTTTGCACAATGTTAAGCAGCTCTGAAATAAATGTTTAATCAAATCAGCATAATTTCGGAAGGATCATGTGACTGAAGAAAATTCAGTTTGCAATCAAATTTTACAAATATTAATGTTTTTACTGTACTTGTGATAAAAACATGCAGCCTTAGTAAGCTTAAGAGACTTCTTTTAAAACAATCTTACCAACCCCATTACCAACCATTTTGAACAGTAGTTTATGTATTTATTAGGGTTTATTTTTTAGGAAAAACATTCAATCAAATTATTTAAGTTACTTTTAAGATACTTTTAGACCATAGTTATAACTTTCTGTTTTTAACGACAAGTTTACACTTGTATGTTGGCTTTTCTTTAAGGACAAGTCTGGACCAGACTACATTGAACCAGTCAGTATCAGTAAATGGTGTCTACAGTGACCAGGAAACTTCACAGGTCAGATATGGTCCACACTGTGCTTGCATTAAATTCTCTATTCATATCAATCCAGTTATGCATTCACTTTCATACACGTTTACATCATATACAGACACAGTTTTAGAATTCATGTCAAGACACGTCACAGTCACAGTCTCAATTGTGCTGTCTTTTTGTGTGTTCATTGTCTTTTTCCTTGTTCCTCTCAATTATTCATGTTAATATCAATGTTCTGCTGTAAAATCTTTGAGTGTGGGAGAATGGGCGCCTAACAAAACTTTCAGTACGTGTTCATGGTCACACTGTGTGGATGTCCTTTTAAATGTCAGAAAAATATTTCAACACAAACAATTGCTAATTCTAACACACTCGCATGTTAACACGCATTCTTGTGACGTCTCTTATCTGCAGTCAATATCGGTCTCTGTATCTGAACTCAAGAAAGCCGAACCTAAACCAGAGAGTAAACCTCAGTCTAACCCTGTTTCTAAGCCTGTGCCTAAACCTCACAAGGCACAGGAGCGTGTGAGTACTAACCCCGTAGCGCCAGCCTGTAGCCGTAGTGTAGCATCGCTGCCCCATCGCTGCTTGCGCTTAACAACCCAGCAGCCTTGCAGCATGATGGCAGCTATACCACACCTGCTGCTTTCTATTGCTTTCAGTGGATCAGTCTTGTGCTTTTTTATATGTGTATTTGGCCACTGTCATTTTGAACTTTTGATATTTTGTCTTGCTTAGGCCTGAGCTTCAACATCGCGATGTTAAAAGGCAGCTTTGTTCTGTGGAGTGCTGTTGTTTTACTGTTTGTTGTCAGGGGAGCTTAATTTGCAGTCGGTCTAGGCCTGGTTTCACAGACAGGGTTAAGCCAGGATTAGGCCTTAGTTCAATTAGAATATTTAAGAAGCGTTTATAAACACACCTTGGGAAAAACATCACTGGTGTGCAACTTGAGACAATACAATGGCATTTAAGATAAGTCAGTGCAAGTTGCTTTCAGTTAAAACAGCTCAAACGTGCATTTTAGTATGGGACTAGGCTTAAGCCTTGTCTGTGAAACCGGGGGCTAGTGTTTGGGTGCTTCACAACAAATGACAACTATTTCCCTACTAATCCAACTCACATGAGACATTGTTTCTTTATTTCCTTCAGTTTCATCGGATTTTATATTATTCCAAGGCAACTATTTTTTCTAACATTTGTATTTACTTATTTGGCTTAGAATATAAAATTAGTTTGAGTAACTGACTGTTTTAGTTAGATTTGTCCCAGTGTCTTTGTGGCAGTGTTATTTCATTATTACGCCCACATACCCCCAGCTTTTCCATACTGCCCCATTTGTCTTTGGTGGAACATGTCGGTGTTGCGTGTGCGTGGTTTTTTTTTTTTTAGTTCCCTTATGTCTTTGAGTGTGCCTTTGCTTTCCTTTGTGTGCATGTACATAATTGTGCTCATTGAATTTGGATTTTTTATTAATCTGTTCATTAGGATGATAAAGTATCATTTAGTTAGTCACAAAAAAAAAGTTAATCAAAATTAGGTTTAAGTTAATTTATGAGAATACTGAGACAGGACGTGTTATGAAGGGTCAGTAAGATGTTTTTAAAGAAATTATTACTTTTATTCAGCAAGGACACAATAAAATTATTCAAAAGTGAAGGTATGTTGTTACAAAAGATTAAAGTGCCCCTATTATGGATTTTTGAAAATGACCTTTCATGTAGTGTGTAACATAGCTCTAAGTGAATGAAAACATCCTGCAAAGTTTTAAACCTGAAAGTGCACCGTATATAAAGTTATTGTCTCTCAAACGTAATTGTCGACTCTGAGTCAATTAAACGAATCGTTTTTTCAAACGAATCGCAAGCTGTTTCGTTGTGACGTCAAGACCAAACATTAGCATATTGCCCGTCCACTTATTGCGTGCGCAGACACCAGGGAAAACTTGAACCACCTCAAACACTGCAGCGGATTCCTGTGGATACTGGATAACATCATGTAGAGAAGACGCTGTGCTCTACAATGTGTTTATTGTGTTTCATATTGTAGATTACTGTCTACTGAAATACTACTGTAAATCAGCTGTGGGCTGCAGTATTACCTAAAACTGTCTGTTAATGTAGATAGTCTGCCATTCCTACTACTTTGAGTAAAGATACAGGATGGAGCATGATTTGTTTTGTAAACTTTTAATGTTACAGTCATTCAGATCTGTGCTGGGTGAACGTATGCACTGTTATTGATACAGTTCCCGCATGTGCACCGCAATAAATTAGAAACACATACACACGACATGGGTTTGTTGATGGACGTACACTTGTTAATGCTGACAGTGAGGAATTACAATCGAAACGTCTCATAATGTACCTCAAACTGAGTAGCATCACTGAGAAATGTCCTGCTCAAGGTTCAGGTTGAATAACCAGTTCTTCCAATGTTTTATTGTTGATTCGGACTCGCGCTGGGATTGATGTAAAATCGATGTCATCGTTACTGTCTTTACAGTGTGTATAATCGCTGAGCTCTAGGAAGCCTCCGCACGGAACTGGAGTTCAGTTATGGTAATTGCCGTTTGTTTCCGAAATACGTGCTGTACGCGGTAGACCAATCACAATAGACTGGGCTATCTGACCAATCAGAGCAGAGTAGGCTCGTGGAAATGAGGGATTTTGAGAGACTGATTCATCCATCGAGTCGTTTGAGTATCATTGAACATTGTGGTGATGTGCAATGTATATTATGAGAAAATGAAAGTGTTTTTGACCTCTGATGCATGTAAACCTGTTGTTGGAGACCTCCAAAACTAAATGAGGAAACTTAAAAATCGCACATTAGGGGCACTTTGATATAAAAAAAAAAAAAGTTTCTTGAGCACCAAATCAGCATATTAGAATTATCTCTGAATGATCATGTGACACTGAAGACTGGAGTAATGATGCTGAAATTTTTTTTGCTATCACAGGATTTTAAAATTATCAAATGTTTAAAAAGAAGGGTTATTTTAAATTGTAACAATATTTCACTATATTTATATTTTAATGTATTTGTGATCAAATAAAATGCAGTCTTGGTGAGCATAAGAGACTTCTTTAAAAAAAATCTTACAAACCCTAACTTTCGAAAGGTAGTGTTAGTGTAATATTTTTAATGAACAGTTTCGAGTATGTTTGTTCCCTATTAATATAGCATGTAACTGTGAACAAGTTACATAAAGTTTTTAACGAATACAAATAGTATTGTACAGTACAAAAGTGACCTAATCACTATTTGATTTAATAGAGACAATGCATTATTGTAACGTCTACTCACTGTGGCCTGTTTCGGTCAACCAGGGATCGGAATCGGAATCAGTTAACGGTCCGGGCCGTGACAGCGGTCTGGACTCAGCATCACGGCAAGACCCTTCAGCAACACTGCCAGGGCGAGGAGGAGCAGATGCGGCCACAGAAGCCATGGAGGGCCTCCTTTGCAGGAAACAGGAAATGGAATCGCACAACAAAAAAGCCGCCACCAGGTGACACAGCAAACAAATAAATTATGAAAGAATGATCAGGGGAATCTAATCGGGGTTAATCATGTAAATGGTGTTTTTCTCTCTGTGCATTTGTAGATCGTGGCAGAATGTATATTGTGTTTTACGTAAAGGAAGTATGGGCTTCTATAAGGACAACAAGAGTGCCTCTAATGGAATCCCCTACCATGGAGAAGTTCCCATCAGCCTCAACGAGGCTGTCTGTGAGGTAGCCCATGACTACAAGAAAAGGAAACATGTATTTAAACTTAGGTGAGAAAGAGAAATAAGTCGATTTTCTCAGTAATTATGAAAAATGTATGAAGTTCTTTAAATGTGACATTATTTTTTTAAAGGCTTGGGGATGGAAAAGAGTTCTTGTTCCAAGCGAAGGATGAGGTAAGTTTTTGAAGGATGAAAAGAGAATGTTTGGTAACGCTTTAGATTACGGCCCGGAAAGTACTGCGTAAGTAAAGATAATTTACAACATAACTTTCTGTAATTATAGTGTAACTATAAAGTAAGTACGTGTAGGTATAAGGGAACAATATGTAATACTGGGGGAATAAAGGGGTAACTATCAGGAAAATTAACACATTATTTTTACTGTAAGTATTTTTTAATTAAGGGGTAATTATCTGTGTAGTTACAGGGTAAGTATGAATCTGCGGGCTGTAAATTAAAGTGGTGTTTGTTCCCTTCTTGTTTCGTGTAGCTACAGGGTAAGTACAATAAACAACACATACAAAATCTGATATCACTCGTAAATATTTATTTGACAAACAACTAAATCCAAAACAGATTTGACACTTATTCATTTTTTTAAATAAACTTTTCATTTACATAACATCCGGAAGATAGAGGCACGTTTTGTCCCTTTTTTGCTTCTCTTGCTTGTCTTCCTCTTCATGTTCCTCTTCTTCTTTATCGTTATTTCCATTGATGGATCTTAAGAGGAATCCCAGGTCTTTTGATATTTTGTATTATTATTTATTAAAATAAAAAGTACACCAAGAAATGCTGTCATAATTTACTAATCTTTTCGCATCCGATCGGCTGTTACCAGCGCGTGCATGAGTAAAGAAGCTTCGCTTTCATGGCGTTCTCACGCAAGTTTCATCTGAAACACACACGAGAAGTGGTGTCTCTGTCTTCTAGTCTTGTTTGTTTCTCATTGCTATTAACTTATAATATGTTTTTGTTTGTATACTGTTGTGAGCATTAACAAAATAAAAACCGACAGCATCCAACATCCGCATGACCAGAGTTTCTCGGCGCGCTCACGTCACGCTTCAAGATACGTCAAGCGTGAACTCAACCCTCTCATTCACGCAGATGACTGCTGATCGGAAGCGATAGTCTACGTTTAAAAATGTTAAATATTGTTCTTTTTCTTACAAACACTTATCGTTTCACTTCAGAAGACATTGATTCATCCATTGGGATCGTATGGATTACTGTAGTTATTGCTGTATGTGCTGTTTGATGCTTGAAATTTTAGGAACCCAAATTAGTTTTCATTAGCAGAGATTATTTATTTTTCTGTGTTCATATGAAGAAATAAAGTCGTATTTACATCTCGGATGGCATGAGGGTGAAAGATGAGTAAACAGTGAGGACATTTCTGCGTGCACTGTATGTTCAGTGTAGTTACATAATAGGATAGCTAGAGACATGGGATTCCTTCTTAAATTTAATCTGTGGCAAGGACGAAAAAGTAGAGGAACAAGACGAGGATAAAGCCAAGCAAGAGAAACGAATAAGTGTTGTAAATCTGTTTAAAAAAATAATAATTTTTTAAATAAAGGTTTCTGAGTGATTTCAGATTGTGTACGTGTTTATATTGTACTTGCCCTGTAACCACACGAAACAAGAAGGGAACAAACACCACTTTAATTTACAGCCCGCAGATTCATACTTACCCTGTAACTACACAAAACAAGATGGGAACAAACACCACTTTAATTTACAGCCCGCAGATTCATACTTACCCTGTAACTACACAAAACAAGATGGGAACAAACACCACTTTAATTTACAGTCCGCAGATTCATACTTACCCTGTAACTACACAGATAATTACCCCTTAATTAATTTACTTTATAGTTACACTATAATTACCGAAAATTATGCTGTAAATTCTCTTTACTTACGCAGTACTTTCCGGGCCGTAATCTAAAGCGTTAGCGAATGTTTTTAGGTCGCGCTCTAATATTATATGAAGTTTTAGAAAAATAGCTTCCTGTCGTACTCATATTGTGACACAATCATTCTCTCCCTCAGGCTGAGATGAGTTCATGGATTCGAGCAATCCAGGCATCCCTGTTGCCCCCCGAGCGTTCGCCGGGTGGGTCACGAGGTCTGAGTCGAGCGATGACCATGCCGCCAATGTCTCCCAGCTCAGGCGAGGCAGGAGGCGTGACCATGCGCAACAAAGACGGCAAGGAGAGAGGCGGTGGCGAGAAGCGCTTCAGTTTCTTTGGGAAGAAGAAATAAGCACCAAAATATGCCACAGATCTCCACAGTGAGCCAAACAAGAGATGGAAGTTTGTCAACACTCAAAAGAAACTGATAAAGTTAGAAAAGGCAAAGAAAACTCGCATGTCACTTTGTGATAGGTGTTTTTGTTTTTGCCCTTTATTTTTCTTCCACTCGTGTTTTTTTTGTAATTCCTCTTATTTCACACTTCTTTGGATCTTGTTCAGTCTCACCTCCTAGATGGAACGCCACTTTGGGCTGGACGGCGAGCTCTGAGCCGAGGGAGTGGCGTCCCTGACCGAGAGCCATCCTGAAAGATTAGCTCATACCTTTCAATTTGAATAATTTCCTTTTTTAACTTTTCCCCTAAAAATAATTTTATCTTTGGGTTAGACGGCATTTCCATACTGTAATGACCAAGAGTGCTATTTTTTCTTTTTCCCCTGATGATTTCCATTTCCTGTCTTAATTTTGACCTCTCACTTTCTTTGTGAAGGACTACAGTCCTTTTTTTTTTTTTTGGGTATTATTATACTTATAGCTAAAGATTTTATTGTTATTGCTATTATTAATATTGTTTATTTGCTGTTCCGTTTTTGAGTCGATTTAAAGTAAAATATTTAAAGAAAATGTAAGTATAGTTTGTACGATCTCATGTTCAGAGAGGACAAAGCAGAAAGAAGCCCATAAGTCAGAGCTGGGATTTCATGCTGATCTTTTTCCTTTCCTTTTTATTTTTTCTTGATATGACTGTGTTGAGTGTTTTTTTAAGAGTAGTGTTTTTCGGCTTAAAGGAACAAAAACACTATTTATGATGGGTTTTATTTTTTTTTAATCTTGCTGTTCCCTCTTTCATTTCCATTAAGAAATACTTTAAGTATGTGTTCTTATTCTGTGGCTTGTTTCGTTAGCTCATCAAGTTCCTTTAACCTCATTATCTTGTTCTTTTCTTAGACCAGATAAAAGTGTTTGTTGTGAAGATTGAAATTGAGGTGTGATGCTGTGGTTTGGACTTTGGTTTTACAATTGCTCAAAAGCAAACAGACACAACACAAGAATCACTTGCACAAGCCAACATTAAACTCACGTTAAACAAAGAATTTGACAACAGCATACATTTTTTCCCCCCATTTTCTTGTAACTTTGATTTGAATATGTAGTTGACCAAGTTTCCTATCGGAATGTATTCTCAGGCGTCAGTTTTAGCATTCACACACCGACGGACACGCACACATGCTTTTCTCTCTCCTAACCCTCACTTTAAAAACTTTATAGGGACGAACCTCTATTATTGGGATTTGTGTTAGTGATGCTCTTGAGGTTGATGCTGTATTTTTAGGTGTGTGTGTGTGTGTGTGTGTGCTCTGAAGAGGTTGCTTTCAGGTATATCGGTTGTGAATGTGCTTCAACTCTGAATGAGAAACAAAATTACTGAGGTATTCTTAATGTGGACCAAATCAACAGTTTTTCCCCCACGCATGGTGATTGAGATGATCTCTTCCCTTTATTTGTACATCACAAGTTACTATAAATGATCTTCCTTGGAGGAATGTGAAATTTTTACCGCACACTTATATAATTGTAGGTTTTATACTTGCGGTCAACAAGAGACAAGTCTCTCCTATCCCGCAAGTAGCGTACACAGAGGCAGAATCAATGGCCAACCTAGCTGACATGATTTCAGATATACTTTTGCAGTTAAACGCATGATGTCCTGGTGTAACAAGTGTACCCACTGTGGCATGAAAGCAGTATTTTTGTAGGATAAAGATTTTTCAGCCTCATATGATTGTGTGAAAGCTTGCCTTGGTGTGTTAATATTAGCGTGAGTTTTTTTGACGTCATACATTGAAGCCCCTTCCTCCTTGAGGCATGTGGAGTATTGAGCCATGTCCACTCTTATGTCAGTTATCTCTACATTTCCTTTGGAGACGCATTTAAGGGGGTCCGCACGAAGACGCAGTAAACTGAAAGCTGAACTTTTTTTTTTTTGCTGAGACAAATGATGTGAAGGAAAATGATGCAGACTCTCCACTGAACCGTCAAAAACAGCCTCTTTCCAGTGTTCAGTGATTGGACAATGACACTGAAACTCATTCTCCGCTCTGTTCAGTGACATAAATTGTGACTTTGACTCTGAATGAGAAATTAGGAGCTTAGAGTCACCTTTGTGAAACATTCTCTGGATCGGTCTGATGTTCTCTATCCTAAAAGATAAAAACGCTGCGATAGAATGAGAATGATCTAGTTGTAGACCAGTGCTTTTGTTCACACACAGAATACCGCCATTGAGCTGTAGGATGATTCATTTAGTCTGAGCCTACGCATACTGTTTGGGACTGTGAGATAAATTTCTTCCTGAGATAAGTCAATGTGTTACATTGGATTACAGTCTCTCATATTTGTGCTATTGATTTTTTTTCTTGTCTTTTTTTTTTTTATCATAGTTGCTTAATCTGAAAATGTTTTATCCTCTCATATTTTACACTTTACAGTATGGTTGGTTTTAACCCAGTTTGCTTGGATGGTCAGTTACATTGTGGCACATAAGTGAATCCAGATAATTGAGTCTGTTTGTAAATTTCAATGGACTGGTGAGGAAAATTGTACGCAAAATGAAATGCAATTTTATTGCAATACATGATGAATTCAATGGGGAGAATCTCTCTCAATAAAAGTGAGTGGATTGAACATTAGATTTGATGAAATCTGGGTTTTTATAAGCGCACCCCCCCTCCCCCCCTCCCATTAGTATATTTTACAGCATTTTAATGCGTCTTCAAAAATATTTCCACCCAAACGAATTAAAAATACAATTTATTAAAGAATGTTAATTTCAGTCTTGAGTTGTTAATATCACTACTATTATCTGTTGTTGTTATTATTATTATTATTATTATTATAAAAGTCATTATTAATATTACTATTATTAATACTACTGTTGCAACTGCACCTCGTGTAAAACTGCAGCCTATTCCTTTCTCGTCTGTAATACCAAACCCCGCCACGTGGGGGCAAGTGTGCTGTGGAGCATTTTTCATTACTGATCTAAACAAGAAAAAGACTTGTTTGTTGACTTGTGTATCTATATCTAATATTAGGAATAAAAACATGATTTGAAAAGAATAAAAAAGTGTGGCGTTCTTTTTCTATAAATTCTATAGATGTTTAAATATAAAATAATATTCGTGTAAGGGTGACCGGGGAGTGTTTGTAACACTGTCAGTTTGAAAAGTCAGAAAAGATCTGTGGTGACGTCAACAATATCATACACTCCCATCACCTTTTGAGCTCACAGGAGAAGTGGCATGTGATGTGACTGTGATAAACATGATATATTTTGACCAAAAAAAAAATATTTTCAGGAAAGAAAATAATTTTTTGTCTGTAACACTTTATTTTAAGGTGACATAGTAACTACATGTACTTACTATAGTAATGATAACTGTAACTCTAGTACATGATGTTAATTATTACTCTGTAATTATTTGAGGAAAGTACAATGTACTACGTCAGCTTAAAATAAAGTGTAACCTTTTTGTCTAACAATCATTATTTGATTTACAATTACATAACCAGATGTTTCTTTAGTTTCATTTGATGCTTTGCATTCATGCTAACTTCAAACCCAAGTGCTAAAACAGTTAGCGTATGGTTGTTTGGGGTGGGGATCGTTGTAAACCGTCAAAACATTTTACAACCAACCCCTTATGATGATTCCAATGAGTCCAGTTTTAGTGGCAAAGTCACCACTTTTTTGTTGCGCATCAAGGGATTTATTTGGTAAATGTGTTTCCATCGTAGTTTATGCATCTATCCAGCATTTTTTGTGATATCCCAGAATTTACATAAAAACAGGTGGATGGCAACATAGCAAACAAACACAAACAGCTGTTGTTTTTGTGCTAAGTCCTATACAAGAAATACGATAGGCTGTTTTTTGCCACTTTAAATTACATATTGAAGAACAAAGAATAATAAGTTTTGAATAAATTTCTTGCGATTATTACCTCTCATTGTTATAAATCTAGCTAGTGTTACAGGTTGTAACAACAGAACTCTTTGTATTTGACAGTAACTCACATAATCTTGTGTAGTAGATCTGAGTACATCCAATTGAGTTTTATTTGTAGTAGACAAATGTGGCCACGGTGTATCAAAGTTTGAGAGATCCGGCACACACCCACTCAGTTACTGATGCTCAAAAAAAGTGTTACTTCCATCCCCGGTCTCCCTTGTGTAAACCAAAAACATTAGACTTTCAAATGCTTCTGGCAGTCGAAGACATTATTTGGTTATAACCATGCTTAGTCTAGTCTTTTTGAATATTTTTAGTTCCCATACATGTCTAAGCACAAAGCAGTCCTCTTTCTCTTTCTGTTCCCCCAGCTAAGTCATTGACAGGTCATGAACTTTGACCTTAACCCATCCATATGAAGTTTACCATCTTAACAAGAATCAGCTTGTCTCAAATGCAAATCTCTCCTTCAGTTCCTCCGCTAGACACAACAGTTTCTGACTTTCAGATTCTTGTGCTTTTAGAGTTGACCTTCATGTTATTTTCTTCAATAATGAGCTGAAATAATTATGAATGTACTCTAACAAATGATTGGATGTTCATCACCTTGACCATTTCTGCGCCATGCAGAGAACAAGTTGTTCTGAATCTGTCCCTGATACTCAACCAAGCTTTCAACTGCCTACAGACGTCCAACTATTAACAAAGCCTGCCCGAAATACCCCTGTAGGACTCTAGGTCCCTTTATACTCTGCTGTACCCACCCCAAGTTCAGATGCTCATTAAGCAAATACCATTTAGTTTGTAATAAACAGACTAATGGTCCTTCCACCTTCTGAGCTTATTATGCTTTAAAATGTCAGGCCTGATGAGTGCCATCTATCAAGTGTCGAGAATCGCTTGGCAACGCGGCACCACGTTAAGACCGATTTAAAAGCGCGACGGCGGCCTCACCTCCAGCCCGCAGGGGCCCCAGCTTTGTATTCATTCACAATGGCGCGTTACCCAGCGACCGTTAAAACCGCCTGAGCACAGCGCGAGGGGCTGAGCTGAGCCCCCACTAAATTGTCACCAACCCTTCAAACGGTTACCAAATTGTCCTTGAGCCCCCAACGGACTGATATAAGATGTAAAGAACATCGTTACTGAATCAGAGAATTTGACACTGGATTGTTGTAAGTAAATTGAGTAAATTTCACAAAAAACGTGTTTGTTCTATTAGTTAGCTACTTTA
This sequence comes from Romanogobio albipinnatus, assembly GCA_023566225.1. NCBI lineage: Eukaryota > Metazoa > Chordata > Actinopteri > Cypriniformes > Gobionidae > Romanogobio > Romanogobio albipinnatus. Next base: position 35,211,620 of record CM042242.1, read on the forward strand.
CAATGTAGCCTACTTTGAATTTGAATGGGTGAAATGTATATGAATTAACAGGCTAACAGTATTGTTTTACGTAGGCTTATAACTGTAACGTATAGGCTATTGTAAAACTGTTCGTCACTGTTCTGTGGTGTTATTGTAGCTCGTACTCAGTGACCAATGTGAGGGCTTGTTCTTGAATTTGAGTCAAACAAAATTTAAATTTGGCTGTGTGGCAAATCATCTCTTCGATCATTTAACATTAATGTATAACTGTTTTCAAGGAAAGGCGTGAATGTTCAGTAGACTAGCCTACTTGTCATAGTTGTGAGAAACCTCTCGATAACATTCACAGAGTGGAGATTCTGGTGCGTTTCTCTTTCCTGTCATTCGGAAATGCAGATAAAACGCGATTTTAGCGCAGATAAACCAATGGTGATGTTTAATTTTATAGCTGTTGAGTGAATTGCGGCTGTGCGTGTGGGACAACTCTGAGTGTAAAGTGCGCGTGCGCGTGACCGAGCGCACTCAGCTCCACTGGGAAAAGCTTGCATGATTTAGATCATTAGCGTAATCAAATTATAAATGAGTTTTCGAGTAAGAAGAATAGACTATGAAGGAATGATCTGGAAAAACATACACAGGCGAGTGGCTCTTAAAACTATGATTAAAATGGTATTGATGGATTCGCTTTTTATTAAACAACGTTAGGCCCTCATGAACATGGAAGCATTATGTAGGCCTATGTATTTATGTATGCATGTACACTCACCTAAAGGATTATTAGCAACACCATACTAATACTGTGTTTGACCCACTTTCGCCTTCAGAACTGCCTTAATTCTACGTGGCATTGATTCAACACGGTGCTGAAAGCATTCTTTAGAAATGTTGGCCCATATTGATAGGATAGCATCTTGCAGTTGATGGAGATTTGTGGGATGCACATCCAGGGCACGAAGCTCCCATTCCACCACATCCCAAAGATGCTCTATTGGGTTGAGATCTGGTGACTGTTGGGGCTATTTAGTACAGTGAACTCATTGTCATGTTCAAGAAACCAATTTGAAATGATTCGAGCTTTGTGACATGGTGCATTATCCTGCTGGAAGTAGCCATCAGAGGATGGGTACATGGTGGTCATAAAGGGATGGACATGGTCAGAAACAATGCTCAGGTAGGCCGTGGCATTTAAACGATGCCCAATTGGCACTAAGGGGCCTAAAGTGTGCCAAGAAAACATCCCCCACACCATTACACCACCACCAGCAGCCTGCACAGTGGTAACAAGGCATGATGGATCCATGTTCTCATTCTGTTTACGCCAAATTCTGACTCTACCATCTGAATGTCTCAACAGAAATCGAGACTCATCAGACCAGGCAACATTTTTCCAGTCTTCAACTGTCCAATTTTGGTGAACTTGTGCAAATTGTAGCCTCTTTTTCCTATTTGTAGTGGAGATGAGTGGTACCCGGTGGGGTCTTCTGCTGTTGTAGCCCATCCGTCTCAAGGTTGTGCGTGTTGTGGCTTCACAAATGCTTTGCTGCATACCTTGGTTGTAACGAGTGGTTATTTCAGTCAAAGTTGCTCTTCTATCAGCTTGAATCAGTCGGCCCATTCTCCTCTGACCTCTAGCATCAACAAGGCATTTTGGCCCACAGGACTGCCGCATACTGGATGTTTTTCCCTTTTCACACCATACTTTGTAAACCCTAGAAATGGTTGTGCGTGAAAATCCCAGTAACTGAGCAGATTGTGAAATACTCAGACCGGCCCGTCTGGCACCAACAACCATGCCACGGTCAAAATTGCTTAAATCACCTTTCTTTACCATTCTGACATTCAGTTTGGAGTTCAGGAGATCGTCTTGACCAGGACCACACCCCTAAATGCATTGAAGCAAATGCCATGTGATTGGTTGATTAGATAATTGCATTAATGAGAAATTGAACAGGTGTTCCTAATAATCCTTTAGGTGAGTGTATATATGTATTTAGTTATGATCAGACATTTTTCATATGATCTTAACATTTAAAAGTTTTTTTCTTGTTTTTTTAGCATCAATATTCAGAAGCCCATTCTAAATGTAATATAGTGCTGCATTGTTGAGCATGTTTGTTTTTACTCAGGGACTTACTCAAGCTGAAATGTATGTCTGCCAGTGATAGTTAACACTTCACTGGCATCAAATTTATCATGACACTATAGTGACTTTTACCATTTTTTAGATATGGGGGGTAGATATTATGCATTCTAGTCAAATGAACCAATTAGACCCACTCCCAATTCCCTACAATCCTGAGGTATGCTATAATTCATTGGTTCCTTTTACAGCTTCAGAAAGCATCTTGTGTTACTGCTGTGTGTTTCTATAAGTATGTGTTCAAGAATCAGGGCTGCTCTATAAAATGCACATCACATCTGGAGTGGATTTAAAGAACAAAAAAAGATGGAAAATAGTTGGCCCCGCTTCCCAATCAAGCACGCATACATACACAATATTATGACCCCGGATTGTTCTGCAGGCAATATGTGATGCTGAGGGCTTGTGGTTCATAACGGCAGATAAGGTCATGAGGGCAGATAAGCAGAGAGATGAGGCAAGAAAAAATGTGAAGAGAAGAGTTCGGAGCAGTGAATCTCAGACTGGGAGGAAGACAAATGAAAGATGATTTAGCTTCACCCTGGTCTCCATATGTTGAACAGAACCATCAAACGATGCTTTAATTAGTATAGAATGAAAAGAGAAAAACGAGAGCGACAGTTTTAGAATGTTAAGTTAAGCCTTTGAATGTGATAATGAAATAAAACCATCTAAATATGAGAACTGGCAGAATCCAGATTTCAAGGTCTGATTATTAAAGAAATTAACCACATTTTTACTATAATCATTATGTTTTGTTGTAAGAATAGCACATGTATTACAAATGGAATTTAGAACAAACAATTTTGGTGAAGACTTGCATTTAGTTGGTCTGGATTCTCTGAACCCACATTGTGTATTAGGGACATTCCCCCATGTAAAGCAAAAATGGAACACCAAGAGCCATGGAAGAAAATGGGGAGATAAGGAAAATGAGGAAGGCTGTCTGTTCAAGCTTCTGAGAGTGTCCTAACCTCAGAAACTCTGAGCTAGAGTTGGAAATATGTAAATAAATATTTTTGTCCAATATGTAATATTGTTAATTATAAGTATAGGGCATTCCGTAGATCTAGAATATGCTTTAGTTGTCTCTTGTCGCTACAATCTGCATGAGATAAATTTCCTTGGGACATTAGATTAGATTACGCTCTTCACACTAAGAAAAAATATGTTCACTGAAAGGTTTTGTGGGGAAGTAACCCATGGTTCTTCTATGGCAATTGAGTGAAAATAAGTGGTTTGATTGCCTGGACCGAACCCGCGTTTGATTGCTCCCCCCTCCCCTATGACATGGAATAACAAAATAAAAGCATTTCATAAACTAATATATAACCTACTCATAAATTCATATAGTTTTGAAAAGAAAACTCTGTTTCCACAGACCACTTTCACTTCAGATTTATAGCAGACCTTCTTAGAGTGTCACACCCATTGTCAGGGCTTTCTGATGTTGCAATAAAAGCACTCCAAAAACTCTTACACTTCCTGTTTTCTTTGAATTTAGATAGCTTTAAAAGGGAAACTCCCTGTTTCCACAGACCTCTTTCGCTTCAGATTGACAGTACACCACCCCTAGGGTCACTCACCCAATGTCAGGAATGTCTAATGTTGAATTACAAAACAAGTGGCCTCCAAAAACTTGCATATAACCTGTTTCTTTCCTATCATTTCAGATAGATGGAAAAAGGAATCTCCCTGTTTCCACATACCTCTAAAAAGGAAACTAGAAATATGAGTGTTTGGAGGGCTTTTATTTTGTAATTCAACATCAGACAATCCTGTCATTGTGTGTGACACTCTGAGAAGGTCTACTATCAATCTGAAGTTAAAGAGGTCTGTGAAAACAGGGAGTTTACTTTTTAGAGCTATCTAAATTCATAGGAAAAAAAAAACTTTGGGGGGGGGGGGGTATTTTATAATGCAACATCAGACAGTTCTGACATTTATTGAGTGACACTCTTAGGAAGTGTACTCTCAATCTGAAGGGAAAGTGGTCTGTGGAAACGGGTAGTTTCCATCTAAATTCATAGAAAATAACATGTAGTATGTGAATTTTTGGAGGGCTTTTATTTTATAATGCAACATCAGAAAGCCCTGACAATGTGTGAGTGACACTCCGAGAAGGTCTACTATCAATCTGAAGTCTGTGAAAACGGGTTATGTATTAGTTATGAAAGACTAATTTTGTTATTCCACATCACACAGCTATTTTGATATTATACATTTGATATTACGCAACATTTAAAGTCATTTTCACGTTACCAGGCATAATTTTTTTTTATATGTGCATTTGTTTATTTATGGTGTTTGTCATGTATTTTTTAAATTTACTTTAAAAAACCTAAAAACTTGCTAAAACCTAAAAGCCAGAAAGAAAACATCAATATTGTTTATTTTCTTGGTAACACTTTACAATAAGGTTCATTAGTTAACATTAGTTAACTACATTAAATCGTTAACATGAACTAATTATTTTAATGTTAATGTTAATTAATTAGTATTAAATGTTTAACTTATACTTTATTAAAATCTTGTTAACATTAGTTAATGTACAGTGAACTAACATGAACGGCTGTATTTTTATTAACTAACGTTAACAAAGATTAACAAACACAGTAACAAAAAACTTCACAGTAACCTCATGGTTAGTTCATGTTAGTTAAAACATTAACTAATGAAACCTTATTGTAAAGTGATACCATTTTCTTTAGACTAAATACAATATCACTCGATTTTACACAAGGCCTAAATACTACTATACATATGGGGGTGGTGGTAATGCCGTAAATCAGTCCTACCTTTCCGTCCTACCTTTCGCGACATTCCCTACTCTGCCTTCTCTTAAAAAAATAACTTTTTTATTAAGGTAAAGTCTATGTATAGTTCCCAACATGTTAAACATGTAATAAAACATGTTGAAGATTAGCGAACAGGCTGTCAATTCATTAAAGATGGGTAGGCAGTTTTCAGAGAGGCTAGCAATAGCGAGCTAGCTTTGAAAGCATCAAGATCCCACCTTTCCTTCAAAGAGTCTCCAAAGCCACGCCTCCTCCAAAACGCTACAGCAGGGAGCAAACAAAAATGCCATGAGAGACCGGTGTCTAACTAGCTCATGTCTCAAAGCACATAACATTACAATAATAATGACATGCACAACTTAAAGAGCACTGACCTGTACCACCTGACTGCTGCAGATTCATTTCGGCGTTGATAGTGTTGCCATTGAAACATAAATTTGAGTTATGAACCGCTTCCCGTATAATGTCACGGGTTTCCATCTCTTCCATCTTAATTACAATAGTTATGGTGTGAGCGGAGCATAAGCTCGCTGTTTTGTTTCAGGAGGAACTGTAAAAGGTGGTGTTTCGTTTGCGGTGCTCGGTGACTGTCGTCTGTCTAACTCTGCAAAGTGAAGCAGCAGTGGATTTCAGAATCCTGAAATCAATAGCATTAAAAACGTACTTATGATGTGTGATTTCTGCGCGAGCAGGGTGCGCAGAGGTATGGAAATGGGTACGTTGACAGGCAGGTACATCGTATCATTGCATTCGGAATTGTATTGTCCTACGCAGTGGTGTGCACAGGGGCGGGGGCGGGGGCTTGACCCCCCGAAAATTGCCCTTTTTGAAAAGTGAAATTGCCCTTTTTGAGCATATATACCGCAAGCCTGGTTCCGTCCTGGTGTCCTCCGATCAAATATTAACGGTCCAATCAGCGAACAGAGGGAGTGGCTGAGAACGATGACGTTGATGTCGTGCGCTAGTTTGAGTTGTAGTTCAGTAATGGCTCTGAACCCACATTGTGTATTAGGGACATTCCCCCATGTAAAGCAAAAATGGAACACCAAGAGCCATGGAAGAAAAATGGGGAGATAAGGAAAATGAGGAAGGCTGTGTCTGTTCAAGCTTCTGAGAGTGTCCTAACCTCAGAAACTCTGAGCTAGAGTTGGAAATATGTAAATAAATATTTTTGTCCAATATGTAATATTGTTAATTATAAGTATAGGGCATTCCGTAGATCTAGAATATGCTTTAGTTGTCTCTTGTCGCTACAATCTGCATGAGATAAATTTCCTTGGGACATTAGATTAGATTACGCTCTTCACACTAAGAAAAAATATGTTCACTGAAAGGTTTTGTGGGGAAGTAACCCATGGTTCTTCTATGGCAATTGAGTGAAAATAAGTGGTTTGATTGCCTTGACCGAACCCGAGTTTGATTGCTCCCCCCTCCCCTATGATATGGAATAACAAAATAAAAGCATTTCATAAACTAATATATAACCTACTCATAAATTCATATAGTTTTGAAAAGAAAACTCTGACTCTTGATGTCGTGCACTAGTTTGAGTTGTAGTTCAGTAATGGCGGTGGAGAAAGATGCAAGTGAAACTATTCATTCCATTGTGGCACCGCTGACGAATATCCAGAAGTTAAAGCCGGAGCAAGAACAATCTTTGCTGAGTTTTGTTGGTGGCCATGATGTTGTGGCCCTCCTCCCCACAGGGTTTGGTAAAAGTTTGTTTTTCCAGCTCGCTCCGTTAGTGGTGAAGGAGTTGGCTAAAGCCCATTCGGACGGTAATTGTTTCTCGTGGGGTCGGAAGGTATTATCATCATTTACAGGGGCTAGTCAGTGATTGTATTGCCGTCCGTCTCCCACTACCCGCGTAAAAATCCCCGGCCGAATTACCTACTGTTTTATGCTGTGTTTGGTTCACACCAAATGCGAATAGAGCATCAGGAGCGAGTGATTTCAATTTTAAGTCAATGGAAAGGCGCGTTGACGCGCATCTGGAGGTCCTGCAGCGCAACAGACAGGTTTCGCGCGGCGCGATGGACACGATTCCGCCTCTCAATGACATGAATTGGACGCAAATTGAGCGTCTTGCGCGTTATGCGCGTTACGCACAAGCGGTGCTTTTTGTGCATTCATGCGTTTGAAGCGAATTCATGTCTGACGCGAAAAGTTGAATTTTTTTTACTTTGGCGTCAATTCGCGCCGCGTTAACCAATCAGGAGCTTGCTTGCTGCTGTCACGTGGTAAAGTGATGTGATGAGAAACCCAGCATAATTTAAAAACACTACTATTGTCACAAAATGTAGTTTTAAGACTTTTTCAGGTGAAAATATAGTTGTTTAAAGCTGAAATCTGTGGTTTATTTATAAAGAGAGCGCCTATTTAAAAATGTAAAAAATCTTGCGTTTTTGGAGTTGTGAGCTCCAGTGGATCAGCGGCGCTCAGTGCTCATTAACCCGGGTGAGAGCAGCCTTTCCTCGGCTAGTCCTTCTGACGCCTGCCGCTGATGCCCTGTAGTGGTACGTCTTGTGTGGATCTAACGGGCGATCTTTGGTGTCATGAATCTATAATTTGTTGTCTGCCAAATGCTTTTGACTGAGGGCAAAGAGAAGTTTCATAACTTAATTTTTTTAGGATATTTAAATATACATGCAGTGAAGATAATGTAGGCGTTGCCTGGACCACATTTGTGTGGCTATTAATGCTTAATATATCTTTTTAATGAAAATGAAAAGAGGCAGAGTGGTGTTTTATGACATATTTCTCCTGGAGCCCCTTGAACGCGTGTCTATTTCGCTTCAAATGCTCGATTTATACGCACGTCCAATTCACTGTGGATGCGCGAATGGATTCAAAATGTGATTTTGATGCTCTATTCGCATTTGGTGTGAACGCAGCATTAGACAAACACCAAGGTCGTGTGGTAATTTAATTGCTATCCGAATCCACATCTCTGAGTTTTCAAGAATATATCACTTCAAAATTCATTGTTTATATCCTTTTTGACCACTGCAGAGCACCATGCGGTTGCGCTTCGCTGTAGTTTGGATGCATTTTAAACTAGATCTGATCTAGACTTTTATTTCTTGAAATGCTGGCAAGTGTATTTGGCAATATATTTCATCACCGCTCAAAAAATAAAAATAAGAAAAGCACGTAAACATTTGAAATGGGCCGTTATTTACATTTATTCTATATTCATATACAGCATTTATTCTTATCATACCAAGCATATGACATTTTATTTGCAGCATACAATCATGTTATTGACCACGTGAGCAGCGCGTTCCCAATCACAAAACTCTCCCCAGTCCCCTCTGAATGCACAGGTTTTAGGTTTTATCACTGAGGTGGCGTGCACAATCTGCAGTTATTTTTATGGACTTCCACGTGAGAAACAGAGGCTAACGGAGCATGACATGTGTCATGACCAAATGACATGTTAGGGTTTAATTATGGCAGATCCAGTCGTTTTAAACTTCAACAGAGTTCCCACCTTCAAGGAAGTAAACGCTTGTCAATGGACAGTGGCCAGACTCTCAGTACAAATGAAATGTACGCGAGTCTGGTTGGAGGCTAATATACCGCAGTGCCCTCGGAACAGTATTTCTCATTTCTGCTGGCAGTTATTTCAATCTTCAACGGAGGAACTTGAACTGATTTGAAATTGATGAAATTTTTTTTTTTATTCAAGAAATTTATATTGTCCCATGCATAATTTGAACTAGAAAGTGTCAAGACACGTTTTATGTTTGTGTGACAAAAAACTTGTTTGGAAGTTTCAAAAAGGTTTAAAATGTCTTGAAGGTTTAGACTAATTGCCTAACAATCAGATAGATATGAAGACAAAACCATGATGATGGGAGTTTGAGTACATTTATTGACCAAAGTTTTTTTTTTTTTTTTTGTTATTTTATATTTTTCTGTGAGGAAATGCAGCTCTGTTTCAATCTATTGGAGACGTGCTTTGTGCGACTAAGAGATTAGTGGTTTTTAGAGGAAGACGTTGACGTTTGTTTTGATATGATTTAGAGGAGTGTGAAGGGTGTGATAACTTCAAATTGACTCACCACCGCAACGTGTGCTAACAGCGGCGACTGCGGCGTGCGCGCGCGTGTGCGTGCGTGATGCGCTACACACTCACTCCGCTGCGCTGTCCTGCTGGAATCTTCAGCAAACACGGAAGAAGCGGGACAACACAGCGGTAACTGCCAAATAATGGTCTGGATAACACAATTGTAGATATCAACAGCGATCCAGATCCATGGAGTCCAGTCCTGTGCGCTCTGCTTCAGCAGTGATGTGAGGTGGGCGCTGCTCCATTTCTACTGGATCAGCAAATACTCTCTCTCTGTATAGGTATGCGGTATCAAGTGTAAGGGTTATTTTTGTACTTCTGTCAGTTCTGCAGGTTTTCGCGCTGTAAGAAGTATACATGACCGAGCAGAACTGGTATTGATTAATTTTGCAATGAAAGACCTGCGCATAGATGCGCTTTGGAAAGGAGTTGATCACACGGGAATCTAAACGGTAGGCAAAATATAGTATTTGCGTGTGGAGTAAAAAAAAAACAAGAACACAAAATGTGAGGTAATCGTACGGGAGCGTTTTCACGGAGAAGTTACGCATAGTTGTTTTTTGTGGGGTCAACAAATTATAACTTTAGAACACGATGACGTTTGATAAATTCTCTCGAGCACGGGGAAATATCTATTGTGTCCGCCAGTGATTCATGTAGTGTGGGGTGTCGCTCTGGTGGCCAAAGAAGCGCGGGGTGGTGCGCGCACACTGCCATGATGACATTGGGCTGCTGCCATGTGATAGCAGGCTATGTACGGAGTTATATTTTTTTCTGGGACATGGCTCTGCTTCAACAAAAATATCGTCTACTTTTAAAAAAAGCTGAATAGCGACTAAATGTGATCTGTAAAGGAGTGTAATGACTTTAAACCTTGCCCGGAGTAGCCTAAATTGTATAGTTTTGTAGCGTGAGTAGGCGCGCGCACATGACAGCTTTGAACAGAGGTAATGACAGGCAGACTGGCACTGCCTCCACAGAGCTGCCTTTTAAATTCAATTTCTGAAATTGAATTGTTTTTATATTCGAGATTGCAAACAGATTTGTATTTTTGAATTCAATTAAGTTGAATTAAAATGAATATAAATCCCTATTGTTGCAAGTTATTCTAGACAAGTGTTTCTATGGCATGTTTGACAATTTCAGAAAGTTTTGAAGTGTAGCCAATCTTCAAACGTGAAGTCTGAAGATTAGATAACACTTCACAATAAGGTTCATTAATTAACATAGTTAACTACATTAGTTAACATCAACTAATAATGAACTGCATTTTAAAGCATTTATTCATCTTTGTTAATGTTAATTTCAACATTTACTGATGCATTATTGAAATCTTGTTAACATTAGTTAATGCACTGTGAACTAACATGAGCAAACCATGAACTAACATTAACAAATGCTGAACAGAGGTGTTGTTCATGGTTAGTTCGTGTTAACTACGGCATTAACTAATGTTAACTAATACAACCTTATTGTAAAGTGTTACCTTTATTTTTTTTTAATGTAAATGTTTATTGTGTGAACATTTTTGGTTTTAGTTATTTTATATTTATCTGTGAGGAAAGGGTAAGGAAACGTACCTCAGTAAGGGAAACATACTGTAAAAGCTAATCATATACTATACTGGCTGTGACGTTACTGAATCCCTTTCAGAGTTTTATAGTGTTTGAGGGATCCCATTGATAGAAGTAAATGTGTAGTTCCATAAAATTAATAAAAAAAATGTTCATGAGTTATAAAACAGCTATTTTTGGATATCAGATTCCAATTATAACTAATTTCAAAATGAATATGTCATTTCACATGTGTTTATGACGCAAACAGGCAGTTTATTATATGACGAGCTGTTTCCGCACAAGAGCAGTGTATTCTCCTCCATTGACTTCCATTCAAACAGAACAGCTTGAAGGGCCCTTGGGGGGAGGTGCTCTTGTGGCCCTTCTCAATGGCGAGCTGTGTTCACTCGGTCTGTACACCATCAGTTACTTTATTTGTTTTTTATTTGTTGGTGAATGTTGTCACATAGTCTTCTATGGTGTATTTTGGGCTGTTACGTTCTGTAATATTATACTGATGTGTGTCCAATAATATATTGGATAGAATATTTGTGAGTATGTGGTTGCCCTGAGAATGTTATAGTCAAATCTGTTATAAATGCACATTTTATTGGTATACCTAACTGCCATTTACTGCAATTGGTTTGATGCATGTTTTGAATAATTGGAGCCAGATTCTAATTGGAATGTAAATTATTTTTAAATGGATTCTTTGTGGTTTTGTTCATTCACAGCAAAAGAAAAATGGCCCATTGTGCTGACAAGTTTGATTAAGTAGCCTAACTAATAAAAATGTGTGAGATCTGAGCCGTTTTCAAAGATCATGACGTTCATGTTTTGATAGTTTACTGTCAGGTCTGACAATAACTCTCTTTTCAAAAGCCAAAAGCTGTTGTGTTTTTGTGTCAGTGTGTTCTCTGCATTGTCTAACAAACAGAGCGGGCTGTTGAAAGGCTTGTCTGAGCACAGAGCCCCATTTACGCTTTCTAACAACTTTGTGCACTTCTGCTCTGAAACTAATAAATAAGGCCTTCAGAGGAGGGGCATAGTTAAAGGTCCCGTTCTTCGTGATTCCATTGTTCAAACTTTAGTTAGTGTGTAATGTTGCTGTTAGAGCATAAATAATACCTGTAAAATTATAAAGCTCAAAGTTCAATGCCAAGCGAGATATTTTATTTAACAGAAGTTCCCTTTCAAAGCCTACAGCGAACGGCTGGCTTGGACTACATCCTGGTACTTCCTTCATTAATGACGTCAGTAGAACAGTAGAACAGACTAACTTCCGCCCACAAGAATACGCGAAAAAAGGGGGTGTGGTCTTGTTGCTGTCCCACGTGGAGAAGAGGACGGTCGCATGGAGAAAAGGAAGTGCTGCGTTTGAGTGTGTTTGTCGCCATGTCGTCGAGACGCTGTTATTTTCATCCCGGAGTCAAATCACCTTTGTTTGGCTTTCCCAGGGACGCTGTAGAGATCATTAAGCGCGCATATATCTCCCGTTAAGAGGCGTGACCTTTCCACGTGCGCTAAGCTGCTGTCAAATCACAACACAGGAACCGTGCCACGTTCGCTAAGATGCGGTCAAATCACAACACAAGAACCGTGACACGTTCGCTAAGCTGCGGTCAAATCCCAACACGGGAACCGCTGGCACAATCAGAACTCGTTACGTATTTCTGAAGGAGGGACTTCATAGAATAAAGAACTCATCAACCTGTTTTTAGGACAGTGAAAACAGCGGTATACAGATAAGTACATTGTGTTAAAAATACAGTTTTTTTTTACTCGCGAAACATGAACACGTTATATTGCACACTGTAAACACAATCAAAGCTTCAAAAACACACGAAGAACGGGACCTTTAATTTCCACATTGTAAAATGTCTTTATATATATATGACTGTAATTGAGTTAAATGATGGAATACATCATATTCTGCAGACTCAGAGTTCCACTGAATTGTTTAATATCCATGATTGAACTGTTATAAACACAGAGATACCGGAATACCATAAAAGAAAAAACATTGGCACTTCCTGACACTCCTTTGCGAGTCTGAACAGGACTCGTCTGATTCCTTTTCTGGAAAATTCAGTTATTCAGTTGTGGTTTGATTACAGCCTTTCTGAGATCCAAAGTTGTTATTCAGAGAGCAGTCTTGCTAATGGTGACCCACTTTTGCTTAATGCAGTATTCACTCAGATTATAAAGGTGATGCTGCTGATAGATCTTATGCTGACTTGTAGTTTAACATTAATTTCATCCAGTTTATTTAATGAAATTAGTTGCTTGAAGTGCTGGTCGGTCTGATTATCTCTAATTTTAATCTGAAAACTTTCACCTAAAATGTTACTTGGGGCTTGTAATGATACAAAATGTGCAGGTTGCAATTTAATGAATCAGTTGGTTGCTCTCTGACTCTGTTTATCTATGGCTCATCACTATCTTGCTCAGTTTAGTAAGGGCACAATCATGTGCACATTTGCCATGCACACTCAACATTCACATGCTTTCTTTTGGGTCTTACATGTGCATGTGCAAAAATATCTTGAACAAAGAATAGCTGATGAACTTTTACTACTGTTTGTAAAAGAAAACTGACACTTTCTAAACCTATCAAGTTAGAGGGTATCTCATGAAAAAGACAGGCTAGTTAGGATAGTTCACCCAAATATGGTAGTTCATCAATTATTAATATCAAGGTCATCAATTACTCACAAATGTCATTCCACGCCTTTTTTCTCTCATGTAAAACACAAAAGAATATATTTTGAAGAACATTTAAAAAACTTTACCAATGACTTCCATTGTATGTGTGTGTGTGTATATGTATATATATATATATATATATATATATATATATATATATATAGGATTGAGAAAATATAATCTTTTATGTTCTTTTAAGCCATAAAGGGTATAGAAACGACATGAGTAATGTGTAATTCTTTAATGACGAAGAGAACTTGACTACATGATAACTTTGTTTTGCTACATTTGTCAATAGGAGCGATCTGAAAATGTCAGCCGTTACCATGATTTTGTATGAAAATAGTGATTACCATTTAAAAACATTACTTCTTGTCTATTAGAATGTTTAAAATCTTACAAAGAATGTACTTTACAAATCACATGATCAAACTAGAATAGCCACATGCTTGAATGACCCACATACAGCGCTGTGTTGATTAAATCTGTTAGGTAAGACACACAACACCCAATTGACACATATAAGATCAGTATTATTTAAGGGAAATGATGTGTGAACGCACTGTAGTTTATTCCCTAGAACTTTTCAGAGCCTCTCTGACTTTACATGGGTCACTTATGCAACAGCGAGGTGGCTTTTCCCACACTTGAGATGGAAACACTGGCCTTTGTTTTAGATCTGAGTGTGTGCCAATTAAACTAACCTTGATAAAAGTCAAGGCTGAAGGAAATACACACACACACCAGGATATAGTTAACTGATTCAACTCCAGAAGTATGATTTAATGCTAAAGGTATGCATTACGAGTCATGCTCTAGAGCCCCTGATGTATTGTCACACACTGCAGGTCTTACGGTCTGTTAAACCTTTCAGCACACAAAGAAACACACTAACACATGCACTCAAAAGTTTTGAGTCCACTATTGGCAAACACATGGAGACATGATACAGTCCTATGAGTCCAACTCAAACATGCCAAGACTAACAACAACCCCTGATTATTTGCTCTGACTCTTTTCCAAATTATAGTTTGTTTATCATCTCTCACTCCTCATTAAATTTTGTAGCATTTTTCTGTTGTCTTCCCTTCTCCAAGTAAATCCCACTTTTAACTTTGACCTAAAGAACGGATGGGTTTCATCTTTTTGTAATGTGATATAGTTGTTTTATTTTTACTCTTAAGGTTGTCTCAGTTCAGTTGTAAATAAAAACAAGCAAACAAAAAGATCAGATTTTGTGGTCAGATTTTTAACTCTTTCCCCACCACTTACGGAAATTGCCGTCATTTATGAGACAACACTTCTCCCGCCATTGACAGAATTTTCCGGCTTTCCGTGTTTTCACTGTTATACAATAGAGGGTGCTATGGCACGTCTTCTGAAAGAGTATTTAGTCTCCTGATCAAAACGCATTCCAAAAAGAAGCAGAAACAAGTGATGGCATTAGGGTTGCCACCCGTCCCGTGAAATATGGAATCGTCCCGTATTTACAGGCAAAATGATTTGTCCTGTATTTTACATATCACACATGGTTCAATAAACACATAAGGATTTTGCAGTGTGGAGAATACTAATAGCAAATATAAAGAAATACATTTCACAATAAGTAGTACAGAAGCTCATTTGCGCGTGATTGCGTTTTAACGGCTTTGTTGCCATAGCGACGGAGTCTCGAGAACATGCGCTGTAAACTTGCATGGTTTTTAAAAACATGTCGAACTCGCATCCACCGTTTGAATGCAAGAGGATCTCCAGATATAGGGCTGAATAGAAAAAAGGTATCAATGGGTCTGTCCAGTATCTCATGATGAACCTCAGTCGTGAATGAGTGTTCCTTATTTTGCCACACTGAAGGTGAAAAAAAATGCACATTCGAATGCAAAAACCATGCAAGACATGACGATGACGGAACTGACGTGCAAGACATGACGATGACGGAACTGACGTGGTTTGTTTATCCAGTACAGCGCGGTGCGGCTGTGTTGTTCATTTGAAAAAGGTGAAAAAAACAGTGAGGACTCGGAGTCAGAGAGAAAATGGGCGACAGCATATAGACGGTTTCAACGGCAACAACATAAACAAACATTACTGCGTATGCGCACTTTTGTGGCCCAAACTTAACTTCCGGTAGACGTCCGCAAAGAATCAATAACAACAGAGGCTGCGTTATCTTTCTTATGCGCTATCATTTTTCATTTTAATAGGGCAACATTATTTTAATTTACATGTTTTTATTGTTTCAGCATGTTTATTATAAATAATCTCCCATTTCTGTCTGCAATATAGAGTGGGGGAAACGTCCCCCTTAAAAGGTTATGCCGCGTTCCAGGCAACCCATAACCCGTGTTTTTCCAACCTTCTACCCGTGAAAGTGCACTGGAACGGCAGTCAAACCCGTCACTTCCCACCCGTGAACTCGTACTAGATCGATGTACTCCCAGTTACAAGATCTGACGTCACATAGCCCGCGAAGCAACAATGGCAGCCCCTATGGACGCTGTGTTTATGAAAGTCGTACATTAAAAACCAAATATAAGGTATTGCTTTAACATTATTTATCCACAAATGTTATGCATTATCAGCAGCTTTTCTAGTGTTAGCTAGTTTTCAGGCCATGGAGTGCAAGAATAAATGAATACCAAATACATTTCCAAATATACAAATAACGTAAAATAAAAGGTATAACAGCTTCTCTTGCCTTATGCGCCATTTTTTCTCCTCCGTTTCCCTCAAATAAGCATGGTGTAAGCACCTTTGGCGAAAGAAATTATTGTAAATGAGCATAATCCCCGTAAGGTTCGCCATTCTTTGTTTACATCTAGCTACCGCTCAGGCAGTTTGGCGTGACTTTGCCTGGAATGCTACAAAGTCGTGAGTCGTGGTTTGAAGTCGTAACTTACAGGCTCAAAAACCTGCCTGGAACGCAGCATTAGTTCACCCAAAAATGTAAATTCATACATTAATTACTCACCCTCATGTCGACCCCAACCCGTAAGACCATAGAGAAGAAGAAGAAAAATATCTTAAGTTGTGTTCTGAAGATGAACGAAGGTCTTGCAGGTTTGGAATGA
Organism: Romanogobio albipinnatus; assembly: GCA_023566225.1. Taxonomy (NCBI): domain Eukaryota; kingdom Metazoa; phylum Chordata; class Actinopteri; order Cypriniformes; family Gobionidae; genus Romanogobio; species Romanogobio albipinnatus. The sequence continues at coordinate 35,227,948 of CM042242.1, forward strand.
CATGAGGGAGAGTAATAATGACAGAATAAAATTTTTTTGGGGTGAAATAACCCTTTAAGGACCGTGTAATGCCGTTTTATGTACAGTATCTATAAATGCTTCAATCATGCTATGCATCGGAATAACGTTTCTTTGTTTCATAACATAAGATTAATGTTGGGAAATTTAACTTGTAGATAATGTACCCTATTTGAGATTGATTGTGAATGCATCACAAAAAATCCCATGCTCTATGGGAGAAAGTTGTTTTACACTCCGTGATAAAGGCACATTTAAATATTTTGCGGGAAACATAAATCCGATCAGTTATCCAGATGGCGACTGTAGTGTAGGCTGGTGTAGGTGTGGGAAGGAAGAAGGCGGGGTCGGCGTAACTGGGACTGCACTTAATTGATCTCACGATCCTCAAAACATGTAACACGCCCGAGGGTGTTCAACTCAAAACACAATAGGCAACGTTGCTCTCAGGTTCAATAACTTTCTCAGCACTATATCAGCGGCAGGCAATGGTTTCCGGTCCCGGTCCCGGTCCCGGTCCCGGTCTCTCTCTACCCTCTCTCTCCCAGCAGCGGCTTAAATGCGGTCTCTCCACGCCAATTATTGCAACGAGACACAGGTGTTAATCATCTCCACTTGACCTACTTACTCACAGCTCGGCTCCGCGCTCTCTCTCTCCCGCTACAGACTTCGCAAAACCATGCCTCCTCCGCCACAGCGACCACTTGATGTGAGCAAATGTACCGTAAACTCGCCATGTCCTGATTGACTGAAGATCACAGTGATTGCATAATGCCAAGTGTAAACGCAGCCAGAATAAGTTGTTACCTCGAGAGTAGAATATTTCTGATAACAAGCAAAAATAAAAAACAAGTAAATTACATTAGACGTACAGTCAAGTTACATTAGACGCTGCTCTCCTATTTATGAAGCATAAATAAATAATTTATGCATAAAATAAATAATTCATAAAATAAATAATTTTGGTGAGTCGCACACACTGTTTTTGCACTGGTGTCATATTCTCTCTGCTTGATCGTTAATATTTTTATCATGTTGTCCAAGAATAGTACGTCAAAATGTGTTTCTACTGAGTAGTGCGCCATACTATCCCCTTGCCAGACCGACAAACAAACACAGACCGAAAGTTAACTTCGGGCCAGGTGCGTAACCGTGGCAACGCGCGTGCGTCCGATAAAACCGTCTGTACAGTCACCCCCAATTTCCACCGGCTGCGTTACGGCTCCGGCACGAGGGCGGAGTCAATAGGTTTCCATTAAAGTCAATGAGTGGATTTCCACTGAATGCGGTACAGCTGCGTTCCGACTCTGGCGAGCCGCAGCGCTCCGCATCAGATACGCAGAGCTTCTATTTTTGCCGGATGCCGGAGCGCTCCGCAGCACTACAGGGCAGAGTACGCAGGACAGGAAGTCGAGTAACAAAACAGAACAGCCAGAAACAAAATAAAAGATCCGTTTAATTTTCAAAATAAAATACACCGCGCTCATATTTCCCTACACTACACCTTGAAAACGTCATAATGGGCGGAGACAGGCTTGTTTTAACCCCGTTGACACGATGGATGAAGAAATGCTGATTATTGAGGTACAGAATCAACCCATCATCTACGACCCCTCACATCCTTTTTATAAGGACAACATTAAAAAGGATGGAAAACTGTTCCTGGTTGGTAGTTCTGTTTATAGAAACTGCATATCGCGCGATCACACCAGAATTCGCGTTCCGCAACAAATCCGGACCTGGTGGGTATTGACGGACGACGGAACACGGAGATGTCACGCAGCGGAGCCGTTCCGCAGCCGGTGGAAATTGGGGGTCAGACACAGAGCAGTGCAGAACAATATTAATATAATAATAATATACTATATTTCATTTAATAACAATTATTTGAAAAGTTAATGCACTGTAAAAAGTGAATGTCATTTAAATTCAATAAAAGACGCAATGCTTGATTTGGTTTGCATTTGCTTGTTGCGCTCGCTTGCGCCCTCTTGTGGGCATAGGAGACAATACAGTACTTTTCCCTTCTAAAATTAAGTATTGCCTTTAGAATTCGAATATAATTCGAATTTTGATAATATTTAAGAAAGAATTTCGAATTGAGCTTTTCAGCCATTTTGACAGCCCTAAACCCTAGATGGCATATGTAAGCAGATCCATATGTAAAATAATGCAATCATCAAGATTAAACAGCATAGAAATCCAAACTGCCTAATGTTACTGAATGTTGGCTCAGGACCATAGACTGTAAAAAAAATATTGACGTAGCGTCCGTGGCGTCACCCATAGGATTCTGAAGAGCAGTTTTCAAGCGCAAAGTAGGGACGAGCTGGCCGTTGCCAACTTGGCAGCGCATCATCGCGCGTCACTCACTGATAACAAAAAATGGGCAAAGAGGGGGGTCGTGGGCGGAGCTGAGGTGATGTGATGACTAACAGACAGCAGATAAATGGCTATCCACCTGTCACTCAAAGTGGCCATGCCCTTAATTATGCAGAACGTTAAGGCTTTATATAATGTAAACTAATAAGTTATAACAGACAGTTAAAACTCACAGTTGTCATGAAGGGCAAAATTAGCCGTAGAGACAAAAAACACAATTTGTACCAGACTGTAAACATGTTGTTTTCTGCTGTAAAGTTGGGCTCAATGAGATTCTGCTCCCTTCTGGAGCCTGTCCCTAGCGGCCAGTCGATGAATTGCAGTTTAAGTCACTTCCGTATTGGCTTCAAGAGAAACTGCGGGAGGTTTCCGCTTGCTCAGGACGAGCTATGACTGTGCAAGCTTTGGATGTGTTGATGGACTCGATTTACTTTATCTATCTAAACAGGCTTTTTGTTGTTGTTTAAAAGCAGAGACTATTCTGGGGGCCATGAACATTTTGTGAAAAATGCTGGCAAAAAAAAAAAAAAAAGTCTGGCTGGGAAAGAGTTAAATGTTTTCGAAAAAAGTATCTTATGTTCACCAAATCTGCATTTATTTGATAAAAAATGTAATGTTTTTTGCAGTAAAATCTGTAATATTTTATATTATAATATTACAATTTAAAAGAACCGTTTTCTATTTTAATATATTTTCAAATGTAATTTATTCTTGTGAATGGAAAACAAGATTAAATATGATTAAGAAGTGCTGCTTTGTGTCAAACGTGTTCAGTTAGTATGTACTACAGTGCATGTGCTAAATACTCTTTCTCTCCAAAACTGCAGGCAAACTGGATTGGACTGGACTAGCAGTGACTATAAGGATGTCCGAATTGTTGTCCTGATACTGTCTTTCTGCATGTGGCCTGCAAATGTGAATTCTGGGCTTTATATATGAAGAGACACTCTGAACCAATGAAGAATTTTTCATGAGAGAGAATCAAAAAAGTATCCTGACTTTTCCATTTGGATTGATTTTGAATGCTAAGTGCATTGTGATTTTTGTCTCTTCTTCACGTGTGCAGTCCATTTATTCTCTTCACCTTTCCTCTCATCCGTTCACCCTGCTGCAAGGTCTGTCTCTCTGTTGTGCTGGAGGACGCAGTGGGTCAGACATGTCTGCCAAGGCTCCCATATACCTTAAACGACGAAGTCGTAAAGGAAAGAAGGAAAAGCTGCGTGACCTTCTTTCATCCGACATGATCAGCCCTCCGCTGGGAGACTTCAGACACACCATCCACATTGGCAGTGGGGGAGGCGCCGACGATCTTTTCGGTGACCTGTCTTTCCTACAAGGTAAATTTCACCTGTTACCAGGGCAGCAAGGTCATCAAGGGTCATTCCAACTAAGTCGCACAGCGAGTGTAAGCAGTCACCCACCCGCCAGTGAGAGCTCGCCTCTGCTGAAAAACGCCCTATCACTTCCTATCATTGGAGGGGTGCAGGCGCTCACCCTCCCGGCTGTGATTTCAGCAGCAACGGTGAGCGCTGAGGTCCCAACAGCCCTGACAACAACCCAATCGCCCCCAACGTCTCCGTCTCACGCGCCACCTCCCAAACCTCCCAGACTGCACCTGGAAGAGAGGAACGTGTCACAACATACATCGCTTCCTGCATCTCCAAACCACTGTCCACTTAATTTGCACACATTTGGGCCGAGTCCAGATGCTGAGGAAGATGAGAAATTTGTGAAGGACGGAGATGGGGAAGAAAGGCCTTATTTGTCCAACGCCGGCTCTATGCTTTCCCTCCATCTGGACTTGGGGCCATCCATCCTAGAGGATGTGCTTCAGATCATGGACAACCAGAGAACAGGGACGTTCAGTGGGCGACTTACACCCAGTGGACGACAACAGATATATACCTGAAAGTGAACAAAGACATGTTGGTCGAAGCATGACGGTGCATAAATGAGCTAATCACCTTTTTCTTCATATATCAAAACATTTTGCCATCTGAGAGAACTCATTTACTTGCTGTACAATGGCATTTCCTGGAGACTTTGACCTTTTTGCTCACTATGCATATAATCTTTGGAAAAAACTTTTGGAAAATACAGGATTTTACCCAATCGAAATTTAATCCATTTCATCATTGGATTTCTCTGTATTCAAATGGATTGTTTTAATTCATCCCTGTTATTTTTGGACTACAAGCAATGTGCCAATTCTGGATTTTGAAACACCTGACAGCATTTTAGCAAACACATCTCAAACTACCTGCATTGAATGTACAGTATGTACTATTACAGAGCAACATACTACAGGCCTCCTGGATTCACTACAGGAAAAGAAAAATTGACATTTTCCTCTTTCAGAGCAGCGATGACATCATCTCCCCCCTCTGTGTTGTTGCAATTTGTGTAATCGGGTAAAAATGCGCAGCTCCTCCCTAATGATCTGGACACACACACGCGCCAAGAGGCCTGTGTGTCTACACCCTGGGATTTTAACGTTCTCTTTTTGTTGGGAGTAGTCTTCATTGTTCAGAAACCCGAAGGCTGGTTTTTCACTGAGCAGGAATATGGAATATTTTCCTTTCATAAAATCCTTTTTTTTTTTTTTACTGTGTTTGGTTGTTGTTGAGGTTTCTGTGATCCCTCAGGCTTTGACAGATGATCACTTTTCAGGCAGCAGTAGTTTTTCCTTTCTCTGATTGAGCGTGAGCGATGGGGCCTAAAGAAGGGCTTGTGTTACCTTGGTATCCCCCATGTAACCCACCCCGCAGGGCTAAATAATGCTCTATGCTTTCCATTCATAGATTTAGACTGTAGTATTATTTTCTTGTCAGATTATAAATTAAAATAACTGTACTTTTTTCAACAAGCTGTCAACAACAGAGCAAATACTAACAGAAAGGCACTGTCATATTGCAATCAGCTTTATGTGATGCACCTTTGCACTGTAACAGCTCTAAGAAAACCTACTGTATTCATTTAAACTCATCAGTTCTCATATTGAAAGGTACACTATGTAACTTTTGACGCTCTAGAGGTTAATAAATAAAACCATGCATCTTGCGTAAGAACATTGTAGCCGGAGCTACTTCTCTGTTAATGTATATGACGAGTCATACGGGTACTGGGCTACTCCGCAGCAGTTTTCAGAATTTTGCAAATATAAACACTTATAATAGGCATACCATAATCGCTGCTTATATACATTTTGAACATAAAAAATTGACTTGCTGTACCTGAAATCTGAGATTTGAAACATAACAAAAATCAATTAAAAAAATTTTTGTTCTAAGTAGCCATTGTTTCTGACACTGTGTCTACACCCGGATGCAACCGTCACGCTGCAACAGCTAGAAGCGGCCCACACTGGACACAACAAAGCGACCATTGCAAATCCATTTGTCCAGAAGTAGTAGAAGTAGCGCTTGGAGTACGTCAGAAATCGAGCAGGGCATCAGTTTTCCATCTGAAATTCGTCACGTTGCACTGCATCTAGTGTCATCAGCATCACTGAGTATCAGAGTATTTAGTGGTTGTTTCTTAAAGTCCTCATGAAATCAAAATCGATCTTATTTACTTTGTTAGCCCACATTACAGGTCTTAGGCTGAACAATTAATCCGTGCAAGTTAATACACAGAAAAAAATTGTTAGCCGTGGTAATCTTTAATCAAAATCTGAAAAGTAACTTCCGGTCTGGAATGGCGTTCCCTTTCCTTAACCTCTGCCCTCCAACCGTTAGTCTGCTATGAGCGAGAGATGGAGAGGAAGAGTGCTGAAGTAAAACCATAGACAGTAAAAGAAAGTAAAACCCTGCCCTCTATTCAATACTCCGTTTCCCTTGGAAATACGTCACAGCACTGAAATAAAATCAGTTGCAACTTCCGCTTCACTGGGACTTTAAGGATTCTTGGTTCCTTATTTATTTTTGTTACTAGTGAATTGTCTTACAATTTTATCCTTACATTGTGAATTCCATTTCCAAAGCTGATCTAAAGAGAGATTACATCCTATGGTGTACCTTTCCATTCGGCCAAGTATTTGTAAGCTTAAGACTCATTTCATTACATATATTATTATCTTACTGAACAGGGACCTGAATGTTAGACATAGAATTAATAGATTTTATTAAAACTTACCACTACATTAACCATCAATTTGTAAATTAAGCAGTTCTCATGGCCACTTTACTCCTCAAATGATTGAAAGAGACTTTGAAGAAAGAGATCTTCACATTTGTCATTTTTATTGATTATTGATAACTCATAAATGCAGTTGTATTTAATTAAGGGTGATCAAAGTTACTGAGGATCTTATGATTTTGCATCAATGAAGCACAATTACAACAAAACAAAAAAAAAAAGTACAATACTATTTTAAAGGTCAGACCATTTAACAAGCAATTGGATAAATATAGATGGGTAGATGTACATTTAAATAGGCAGAATGATGCATTGCTAAAAAAAGACACATACTTAAATATCTCTAAAATACTTCTCTTCTCCACCACAGCAAACAACTATGATCATTCACGTTGACTAATATTAATGCTATTTTTAGTTCATGACAAATATAGACTTTTCAAAATTGCATAAATAAACAACATTCCTGACAAAGACTTTTTACCATAAAAATGCATTTTTAGGCTGAAGGGGAAACAGCTGCAAATCCGTTATATCTATATTGTATAGCATTGCTGCCTTGTCAATAAAAGTGAATCATTAATAAATCTGGCTACACATCTTAACTATGCCTCTATAACACCTGTTCAGATTTGCACCATGTCTTGGTTTTTATTGGGCTTTGTCAGATTCTGTACTGGATGTTAAGTGGATGTTTGCTGCTGCTGCACACACTACAATAGACTTAAGGGGAAAGACATAGAGACAGAAACATAATGGTGAATAAATGCTGATTTCTAATTCAAGTCTGGCTTTCTCTCTCTCTCTCTCTCTCTCTCTCTCTCTCTCTCTCTCTCTCTCTCTCTCTCTCTCTCTCTCTCTCTCTCTCTCCATATAGGTAAGCACAATGCATGTTTTACGTGGATTTTATGTGAAAATATATGGATTTGTACTGACTTACCCTGTCCTATATGAACCATATATGAACTGTCCAACAGAACTCTTCAGCTGAGACTAGAATTTATTATGGGTGAAAGAATGAGATTGCAGGTCAGTGCATGAATGACTGCACTCACCTGTGAGACATTTTTCATCGCAAGTCTTAGCACGCATGTCTCTATTACTTGAATCTGTTTTGAATACAAGCAATGTCTTGAATTTGCAATTTTGAGCCTACCTTGTGGCTGGGAGCCAGCCTTGTGGTTTTGTGTGTGTGTGTGTGTGTGTTCAAGGCACATTAAGAGTTTGAGAGTGTGTGTCTGTGTACTCTGCTTATTTGCAGTAGCCCCTCTATTTTCCGCACAGGCCCTGGGAATCTCTCCAACTGGCTTTATTAACACAGAGCAGCTCAAGTCCCTGACCTTACGATCACAATACCATGGGAACACCAGCTAGGAAGAGGGGAGCAGTTGGAGAGAGTAGGAGGAAGGGAGTATTAGGAAAAAGTTTGAGGGAAGGTGAACAAGGGCTCAGATAAAGGAAAAGAGGGAGTGAAGAATTGTGGAAGAGCAGATATATTTGGAATCAGAGAATCACAATCCATGATTCATTTATTAATGTGTTCATTTATTATATATATATATAAAAAGATAAATTGATACAGGACACATTTCTTTGCCTTTTCTCCAGGAAATGAAAGTCAATATGGTCCAATGTTCTATTGGACCTATTGACTTTCATTGTTTAGACAAAAGCAGTTCTTTAACGACATAATAATGAATAAATAATGACAAAATGTAAATTTTTGATTGATCTGTCCTTAAGACTTAATCACTCTTTTCCTGTGCCAGCAGAAACTGCTGTTAAAAGCGCTAGAACATGTATGAGCTACGTAGCAGAGTTTTTAAACATTTATGATATGAGCCCTAGTTTATTTTTTTTGCTTTTATGTAGAGCTGTCACTTTAATAGTTCTGACACATCACTGTCCTCCACTGACTACCTTTCACAACGGTCTTGTTGCTCTAAAGGTATGTAAAAGTCTCATGAATTCTGATGTGACTATTTAGAGTGAGGTCGCAATGCAAAACATCTGACCTGTATTGGATTTAGTACCACACATGGAAGTGGCATAAATCGGAATTGAAAAGATCAGATTCCATGTGCTTTGTGCTGCTCACACAGTCATGAGAAAAACAGATCTGAGTCTGAATTGGATTTAGAACACATTTATACCTGCAGTCTGAACATGGAAGGCCACTGTTCTGTAGAGTTTAGCTCCAAAATCAAACACACCTGAACCAGTAAATTATTGACTTCATTACTAGAAAGCTACAGGCAGGTGAGTTTTTTTCCTTTTTTTCCCCTTTTTAATCAGGGTTTGAGCTAAACTCCGCAGGACAGTAGCCCTCCAGGACTGAAGTTGTCCATCCTTGCTCTAGAACAAATTCTGCTGATTTCACACCTGGCTTGTTTGGACCATTCGTTTTGAAACCTGGTGCATTTTCTCCCGTAGTCTGGTCCGTTTAGGCATATATGAACCCTGCAAACATGCTCGGATCTGTTCAATTCATATGGATTATTTGTACGACCTCTAAATTAACTTTTTGAAGCGTCTTCAAAAAACATCAGTTGTGTATCTGTCTATGTAGAGTACAGGAAGCTCCCAGATCTCACTAAAAATAGGCATTCGTGTTTCGAAGATGAACGACATGAGGGTAAAAAAAAATAACCCAGCCCAGTTTTAGGTAGGCTATCGTGCAACAAATAACTTTTGCCTCTCCAAACCTCTTCATATGTTCCCGCCTTTACTCGTCTTGCTCAATAACAACTGACAGGTTGTGAATAGTAGACTAGTCACACACAGAGCAAAGCCTTTGACACATAATTGCTTTTCTCCATGCATTGCAAGAATGTTGTCCCAACAAAGCCTTGATTCCTGCTCTAACTGCATAAATAAAAACAGGCTTGATTTTACTATACACTCACCTAAAGGATTATTAGGAACACCATACTAATACTGTGTTTGACCCCCTTTCGCCTTCAGAACTGCCTTAATTCTACGTGGCATTGATTCAACAAGGTGCTGAAAGCATTCTTTAGAAATGTTGGCCCATATTGATAGGATAGCATCTTGCAGTTGATGGAGATTTGTGGGATGCACATCCAGGGCACGAAGCTCCCGTTCTACCACATCCCAGAGATGCTCTATTGGGTTGAGATCTGGTGACTGTGGGGGCCATTTTAGTACAGTGAACTCATTGTCATGTTCAAGAAACCAATTTGAAATGATTCGAGCTTTGTGACATGGTGCATTATCCTGCTGGAAGTAGCCATCAGAGGATGGGTACATGGTGGTCATAAAGGGATGGACATGGTCAGAAACAATGCTCAGATAGGCCGTGGCATTTAAACGATGCCCAATTGGCACTAAGGGGCCTAAAGTGTGCCAAGAAAACATCCCCCACACCATTACACCACCACCACCAGCCTGCACAGTGGTAACAAGGCATGATGGATCCATGTTCTCATTCTGTTTACGCCAAATTCTGACTCTACCATCTGAATGTCTCAACAGAAATCGAGACTCATCAGACCAGGCAACATTTTTCCAGTCTTCAACTGTCCAATTTTGGTGAGCTCGTGCAAATTGTAGCCTCTTTTTCCTATTTGTAGTGGAGATGAGTGGTACCCAGTGGGGTCTTCTGCTGTTGTAGCCCATCCGCCTCAAGGTTGTGCGTGTTGTGGCTTCACAAATGCTTTGCTGCATACCTCGGTTGTAACGAGTGGTGATTTCAGTCAAAGTTGCTCTTCTATCAGCTTGAATCAGTCGGCCCATTCTCCTCTGACCTCTAGCATCAACAAGGCATTTTCACCCACAGGACTGCCGCATACTGGATGTTTTTCCCTTTTCACACCATTCTTTGTAAACCCTAGAAATGGTTGTGCGTGAAAATCCCAGTAACTGAGCAGATTGTGAAATACTCAGACCGGCCCGTCTGGCACCAACAACCATGCCACGCTCAAAATTGCTTAAATCACCTTTCTTTCCCATTCTGACATTCAGTTTGGAGTTCAGGAGATTGTCTTGACCAGGACCACACCCCTAAATGCATTGAAGCAACTACCATGTGATTGGTTGATTAGATAATTGCATTAATGAGAAATTGAACAGGTGTTCCTAATAATCCTTTGTGTATATATAGCCTATATGTTTAGTGAATTTGTTAAAGGTCCCATGGCATGGCATTTTTCTATTATTTTATAATGTTTCCTGAGGTGTACTTATATTGTTAGTATGATTTTTACATCATAAAATGTCATAATTTAGAAATAAAAGGCATTTTTTCAATACTGCTGTTTGCCCTGTGGCTGAATGCCCTGCTTCAAGAGGCGTGTCTGCTGTGAGACTTCAGTAAAAACGCCCACTGTTGTGATTGGCTGACATCTTTGCATTTTAAATGAGCGGAGGGGGCGTGGTTTAATGAGGCACGAGCCTGCCAGAGACGGATGGACCTGAGTTCACTTCTCATCAGTTCTCAGTCTCAGTTCAGGGTGAACTGTTGTAGTTACTAGCATATACTTCAGGTTATTAGTTTATTTATAGTCGGAGGGGCTGTCACTCATGTCAGAAAGTTAGTAACTTTAGTAAATTATGGATCAGCGCTGACTCGAGACGCGAACCGTTTAGAACGATTCAGTCCGATTTGGTGAACTGGTTCGGTTCACTAAAAAGAACCGATTCAAAAGAATGATTCGTTCGCGAACCGGACATCATGGAGACGGAGCGATTGCTAACAAAGTTATTTATAGTAACTTCTGAGTTATGAGAGCGCTGTCAGTCAGTGCGAGTTTATTGTGTTTGTATCTGAGAGTTCTGAATAAACACGAGTCCCAGTCACGCAGAGTCCGTATTCATCATTATTCTACCAACTTTGTAACACATGCAATGTACCATTACAGCGAGATGAACGAGTTAGTAAGTGTTGAGTATAGCATTATTTCTAGATATGTTCCAATCATATGAATAGCGTCAGTGACGCGCATTGAGTAATGTTACACAGCGCAAACAAAGACACAACAACAGTAATCGAATGTAATCCAGTTTATTGTGGGGAAAGATGGCTAGCCTAGCCCAGATATGCTCATGCTTACCCCCCCCGTCTGCTTAATCTCACGCCGCGTTTGGTGCCTCCGCTGTGGGCCAGATGCAGTACTGGGGGTCGGGGATGTTGAAGGCCAACGGCCAGTGCAGCCCGAGCTTCGGCGTGTGTGAGGCCGATGTTGAGCAGAAACTCATGACTGTATGCACATTTTAGAACCGGCAGACGCGACGAGGACGTACAAAAACACTGACTCACAAGATAGAAAACACGAAAACACCGTTCTGTCGGGAGAGAGAGAAGCCGCTGCGTGTGCACGAATAATAAATAATTAGCTACACATAAGAGATCACTGATCACAGATCAGAAGGAACTGAAGAAAGACTTCTGTTTTCATTTGTACATCCAAACACTGAGAAACTGCCAGCATTCACAAGTAACGTTAATGATCTCGAGCGTTTGCATGGGCGTGCCAGATTCTCTGGGCGGAGGAAAGGGAGGTAACCGTTCCTGCTTGGACGTCAAAACAGGAGACTTCAGGTTTAGTTCGTCTGGCCTGTCATTTTCTCAAAGGCAGAGAGAGACAGCCAGAACTCGGGTTTACACCGATCAACATTTCTATCCACTTGGGGACAATATTCAGGCTAGGGGAACTCATATTAATGTTGAAATGCCTCATAAAATGAAAATTTCATGCCATGGGACCTTTAATGTTTAGAGTTCAGTTGTCTCAATAATTTAGAAAACATCCTGACAATTGAATGCAGCCCTTTGGAAGATTCAGCTTGCAGGCCAGTAAGCGCCCTCTATATGAAGACATCATATTCCATCTTTGCAGGTAATGTTGGGGACAGGCTTTTGCACATTTGTGAATCAAGGCCGCAGAACGACCATTCTAAAAGATCCCACAAATACAAAAGTGCATATTCACAAGACATTGTTAAGCACAACGCCAATGCAAAAGACGTGCTTTGATGTGCATTTGCATTTGCAGATTGTGAAAAAGAGACAAATGCACAGAACCTTTCCTGTGCATTTGTGGATTGCCTTGTGTGTATGGCTCTCATGTGTGTTTGTGGATTGGTGTGCACATGTGTGTATGTGCTTCTTTGTGTGATCTAGTAGGAAGGAATTACAGCCATTATATCATGGACTTGCTCTTATGTGTTACTTTCTCCGTCCTCTCTCCCATTCTAACAGAATGTAACCGATAATAACCACACAAGAAGCTTCTGCAAACACACACGCACGCATATTAAAACATTTCCATGGAATTCTGAAAGTGCTCTAAGGAAGGGAGGATACTGAAAAGTATTCACCATGTGCTCTGTTACTTCAGTGCAGCCTTTGTGAACGTGTCAAAGGCTTTGCTCTGTGTGTGGCTACTATTCATAACCTGTCAGTTGTTATTGAGCAATACCAATAAAGGAGGGAACATATGAAGAGGTTTGGAGAGGTAAAAGTTGTTTGTTGTACGATAGCCTACCTAAAATTGGGCTGGGTTATTATTTTTTTTAAAACCCAGACTGCTGGATTGCATTTCACTGACAGTAGAAATTATGAACCTCCTTACCTGCTCCTTAAACTACCCATCCTGCTGGGATATAGTAACACTGCTGGTTAGACATTTAAAACTTGATCGATTTGTCAACGATAATTTTGTCTCCTGTCCTGAGAGAAAACGTCTGGAGATGATCTTCGTGAATCACTTTAAAGGGTTAGTTCACCTCAAAATGAAAATTCTGTGGTTATGTAGGCCTACTCCCCCTCATGTTGTTACAAACTTTCGTTCATCTTCGAAACACGAATGCCTATTTTAGATCTGAGAGTTTCCTGTAGCCTAAGTTACTCTACATAGACAGATAAACAACTGAACTGATGATTTTTGAAGACGCTTCAAAAAGTTAATTTAGAGGTCGTAAAAATAATCCATATGAATTGAGCGGATTAGTCCAAATTTTCTGAAGAGACACTATCGCTTTATGTGATGAACAGATTTAATGTAGGCTTTTATTTGTGCCCTATCATTTTTTTGGGCTGCAGCCATGGTCTCGTCAGATTGACCACTAGTGCCACCTCGTGTCCATTCGTGAACACTACAACAGTGTTGGAATAATATTTAACGGGTTTGGTTTTTACTTACTGGAGTTAATTTCGCCTGTTTATAGGCTACGTGTATTCTTTATATATGAAATATAATATATTTAGTCATTTTCAATTGATTTAACAAATGGTAATAACAAAAATAGTGTAACAGCTGAATGGAACCAGGAGAGTAGAGGGCACTACACCAGGATGGCAGTTTACACACAATACTTTACACCTGCACCCGAAAGGTATATTTTTTTTAACCAAGTTTTTTGTAATCCTTAGGGTGTCTATAATAGGACTTTTGATGTTCCCCATGCAAATTATTGTCCCATATGTGATTTTTTTTTGTACCATCTTTTGTGTCTGTGCTTGATTTTCGGCTGTGAAAAATGAAAACTTTAAATAGAATCTGAACAATACATCCTACTGACACAATCCACCCCATTTTCTCTTCGTCTTTGCATGAGGAATTTATAGATATGAGGCTAAGGACTTACTATATATTGTCATGATTAGATGATGTATGGTGCATTAAAACTCAAATAAACGCAAAAAATTAAAAGAATCTGTGACATTGGATCACATATGACATTGTAACTCCTCCCCTATGGACCCAATTGATATATGTTTTCTAATTTTTGTATTTTTACAGTCTTTAAGATGTCTAAGAAGCAAATGTTGATGATCCCCACCTGAAATATTGTCAAATGTTGGTCCAAATGAACATCTCCCATAATAAGGAGTTACTATTCAAACCGTTATATTGGTATTAATTATGCATTTCGTTGCCTTGTACTTGTACTTGTGTAATGACAATAAAGTTGAATCTAATCTAATCTAATTATATTTATTAAAACAAAACAGAAAACCACTCATATAGTCAAATATGTGTATAGGGTATAACAAATCCCCCATTAGAATAAACTGAAATAGAAAAAAGTGATTCTAATCAAAGGTCAAAAGGTCAAGGGCAATGATGTCTATTCATCATACAGCAGGTCTTCATAATCGATCTCTTGCTCCTCGTCTTCTTTACCATCTCCATCAATCTCCTTGACTGTTTTCTCCAGCAAGTCAGTGAGTGAAGTGGGGAGGATAGGTCCACAAGACCACACTGGTTCCAGGGTACCCTCTTCAGTCTTTTCCCAGCCTTGGCCAGGATCATGGGGCTTGGGACACCAGAATATCGGTGTGGCTGCTCTCTTGTAGATGGCCAGACGGTGGTTGACACAGTTGATGTGTGGGACCAGGTTGTCTCTGCAGGGCGAGAGCCGGGACAGATCCACCTTGGATCTGGTAGTAAGCGTCTCATCCTCTCCAATCATTTTTTTCAGCATGATGCTGCGCACGTTGTTCACAGATTTTTTTTTTAGACAGAACAGTGCTTTTGCATATGCCTTCCCCTTCAGGACACCTTCAATACACCCACTAGTGACAAGTTCTGACTCAATGAGGATTTCAGCGTAGCCTGAGCCCTTGCATTTGTGGGCTGTCACCATGCCCATGTAGTTCATCCCAGTGTGGAAGGGTCCTGGGGTGACCACATGCTTTTCATACTCATCTGGAAATTTCCAAATGAGAGGCAGGGCCTTTATGCAACCACCAAGGTCAAAGGTGTTGAGGACGTACTCCTGACCCACCTCCATGATGGCCTTCTCAGACTGTTTTAGCAGCTCCTTTATGACTGAGTACTCTGTAAAAGGTTGGTTGATTGGGGTGAAGTAGTCAATGGTAGATCTCCGAGGGGGCTTGTAACCAATGGCTGATACAAAGTCAGCAAACCCTGCAACAAGTTGCTTTGATCCACTGCTTCCCACAACTTGGACAAGTAGCCAGACATGATACTCTTGGATGCAGTTTGAGTACACGAGCAAGACATGTCCATGAGCAAGACATCTAACCCCAGCTGCTCCCGACGAGCTGGATGGTGTCTTACATGGCTGACACCACCGTCTGTGAATGAATGGGTGAATCTGAGGCAAGATGTAAAGCTCTTTGGATGGCCATGGGTCTGTTAAAAGTGCTATATAAATGCAGTCCATTTACCGTTTGTTTGCTGTGGGTGGAGTAAAAACTGCTCCCTCAGGAAATTTGGGGCCGACTCGGCTATAGATATGGACGGTGTTTAGGGTCTCAGGTATGTCTACCTTAAGAGAGCGTGTCTTGTTCTGCTCGTAGAGTGGGAGCATTCGTTGAATTTCCAGAGAGTTGGGGGCATCAAATCCAGGTTTCACCTCCTGTATCATGATCCCACCGGTCCAGTTCACAACATTTGAGCCATGAATGTTAGCCGTTACTTTGTTCAGATTGTCCCACTCGAGATGAAACAAATAGTTTCCCTCACCAGTAATAATTTGTGGACCTAGAGAGATGGAAACCTCATTGAGGGCCTTGGTTAGAGCGGTCTCAAGTTCCAAGCCAAAGTCGTAAGTTTTACAGTGATCTAGCCTACTGAGAATAGTAGTCAGTAGTTTACTGCGATAAAGGTGACGCATAGTGGAACAGAGGAGGATATGCTTAGGCAACTTCCACTCTCCCTTTGTCACAGCACGGCAGATGTCCAGAAATAATAAAGCAATTAGCATTGAAGTGTTCAAGCAACTATAGTGTACACAAAATAAAACGTATGCAATATTTAAAGGCAAAACATATATAAAAATGGAGAGTTGTCACACCTGACTTATAGACAGCACAAGGCGTCTTGTCTTCTCCAAGTCAGCATCACCAGAAATCATGAGGGTCAGGAACCTCAGATTAGATGGGAGGAGGTCATCCAAGGACATGACCAGATCATCAGCTGTGGGAGGCCAAGGAAGAGAATTTGACTCTCTGTATGTCTTCTTGATTGTACCACAAAAAAGAAGGAACACATCTTCATACTTGTCCATACTCCCCATCTTATATGCATTTCTCACTGCATCTGAGATGGATAAGCTAGCACTGAATATCAAGCTATGGGTGATACAACCCTTCAAATCAGCTGTGACCATAGAAATGCCAATCCCTCATGCTTCTCAAGTTTTCTCTTCAGTTTCTCACTTCTGTACTCGGGATTGGGAAGTCATTTCTCTCCAACTCTTGGGTGTAGACAAGCCGCAGTGATGCAAGCCACACAATCTTTTTCTGTAAATCTTTATCACTTGATCTTGAATGACATCAAGTACAGCATTAAATGACATCTGATGTGCAGCAGCCATGGTAGTCTGCTCTATTTCACTGACAGGGTTGGTAGCAAGGGCTTTACCTCGGGATGTGATATGCTTTGCATATTTCAGGTTGAATGACTTGTTACATGACTGATGGTAATTTGCTTCTCTCGCAAATAGGTCCTCACCTTGCACCACTGCGATGTAGACGGTGAAGTCCAAGTTCAAAGGCTTGAGGCGTAATCTGTTTCCAAGTAGGCTCCTTTAATGCTCCGTCCTTAGCCTTATATACTGGGAACTTGATGCATCGTTCGGTCTTTCCCAATACAGAAGATACACTCTGGGGGGAACAGCTGCTTAGCTGAGGAGGACCCACATTTACGTGGTGAGCGTGATGTTGAAGCTTGCTGAGATGTCACAGTAGGTCTTTCCTGCAAGCGTCCCTGGTTCTTTGTAAACTTTTGGTAGCAGGCTCGATGATGGCCAGTTTTTTCTAAATTGGCACCTACAAAACTCTCTGGAATGAGATTACAGACATCATCCATGAGAAACGGCGAATCAAGAGCTTCTTGGAGACGTCTATCACGAATGCTGTACAGCAGAGCCAGCTTGTCAGTAGCAGACCCTTTAATTTTACTAAGTGGTGTGAAATCTGCATACTCAAAGCCATGTACATGTAAAATACAATTTTCAGGACCATGGTCTTTTGATTTGACACCATCATCTCTCTTGGATTTCTTTGTAGCAGGATTGAACTCTTAAGACTTACTATAATTTTTTTCCTTGTGTTTCTTTGACTTAGACTTTGACTTGGGCATGATTAGCAATGATCACCAACTAGCCAATTAGCTATTATAGTATAATGGTGTTGACTTTCTTTTTCCCTAATGTCTTCAATGCAGCTTCAAACTTAGTAGAGGAGTATATTTTTCAGACTCACCATCGATATCTCCCTTCTCTTTTTTGAGGATGATTAGCATGCATCAGTTTTAATTTCCCAGATTATCATCAATCATTTTCCGTTTCCCAGATTGTCCTCAACGTTGGCTGTTAGTAGAGAAGGTGGGAAGATGGGCTGGCACTGATACAGTGTGTCACTGGGTTTCTCCAAACAGCTTTTTCTTTTCAATTTTGGGCCTGCTAAGTCTGGACTTTCTGATGGCCTTCAGTGTTCTTGACTTTCGACCACACTTATTGCTCTTAAGTTTCAAATTGATTCAAATCTAAATTAAAAACTTGGCACAATATTTCAATGTGGGGAATATGTTTATCAGACACCTAAAGCATTACAAATATATAACCATTTGAAAAAGACATTTGTCATTACATAATGTACAGTTCAGACATTCTGTAAATGTTCTTTTTTGCTTTTTTGGAAATCCAGGGTGGCAACCAATATAGCAAGAAAAGACACACATGTGACAATATTTCAGGTGGAGATCATCAACATTTGCTTATTAGACATATTACAGACTGTAAAAATACAAAAGTTAGAAAACATATATCAATAGGGTCCATAGGGGAGGAGTTCCAGTGATCCAATGTCACTAGCGATTTCAACTCACTGGCTCGATTTGCTGTAAAGGGAACAATTATTTAAATTTCATTCTATTTCTCAAACAAGCTTCAAAAACTTTTATTATAGCGCACGAGTCGTGTGAACCATGACTTTTAATCATAGACAGTAAAATGTGTGAACCATGACTTTTAATCATAGACAGTAAAATAAATGGACACAGCGACCCCATAGACTTCAAGGAGAAAAAATGAAGTCACGTAGAAGCACTCACTTCCTGATGGCTGAGTGTACTGCGCAGCCTCAGACTGAGCTTGACGACGTAGATGTGACGTGAGCAACCAGTCTGACAGTTGTAAGTCTTCTAGTAGTTGTGCAAAGTGAAATCTGAATCACGTTGTTGAAATATTTTGTCCCGTTGCTTTTGGCTCTCTATGGCAGGGGTCTTCAACTAAAATTGCTTGAGGTCCAGTAAATGAACCCTCATCAGCGGCCGAGGTCCGGACAATTATATAGCTAAAAACAATAGGCTAATTTAAATTTATTGACAGACTAAAGAAATTAGTGTAGATAGCATGTGTTCTTAATTTAACAAAATATAATATGTTCTCATATGGACAAAACATGTCTGGTCATATTGTCATACCTGTCAAGTATCCCGTTTTGGCCGGGAAAGTCCCGTATTTTACCCTTCTTTCCCGCCGTCCTCCCGTATTAGTATTTTCCTGTAAATCTCCCGTATTTTAACCTGCGTTATTAAAAAACAATAATACCGGAGTAAAAAAACAAAAACATTTCCAATCTGAGCTCTGTAACTAGCCTCGCGATAACTGCCATCTGCAGTAGCCTACAGTATAGGTGTCAGTTGTCGCGAGGTTAGTGTGTGAGGTCAGATGACGAGTGACAACGCGGGAAAAAAACTAAACAGAGACGGATGATGGACGTAACGATAGAGACGGATTAAGGCACTCCTGCCAACAAAAAAAAAACCCTCGTGTAAATGCCGTGATCAATGGGACAGCGAATTTAATTATAAAATGTAAGTGACTTAATGTGAATTAATTGTTTATGGAACTGGCGTATGAAATCAGTGTCATTTCCAGTCGTGATGGTATTCAGGTAAACAACACTCTTGTTAGTGTGATGTTGCTTAACTGTATCATATGTTATAAATAACTACACCATTTTAACTGTGTATGTTAACTGAGTTTCTTTGTATGAGCGGCGCTCATTTTTTTTTTCGATTTTCTCCTCGAGAGGCTGCGCGAGCCTCAACAGCTCAACCTTGTTAACGTCAGTTCGTTTGATATTATTATCCACTATCGATCTCCGCTTACACTGAATGCAGAATCATTATTGCACTTTGGTGATTCCTAGTTATTTTTTGTTTTGACGTTTTACTCAGGATACTTGTCCGTTGGGCAAGTAACATTATTTTTCACTTGCCCCTTCAAAAAATCCACTTGTCCCGGACAAGCGTTCATGTCGAGCCCTGCCCATAGCAATGCAAGTTCAGAAAGGGTATTTAGCATGGTACAAAAGATTGTTACAGAGAATAGGATGACATTAGACAACAGAACTGTTTGTGCTCTACTCTCATGTAAAATGAACCACTCTGGCCCAGCCCACAAATACACTCCTTCCAAAACAGGCTTAAAGAAAAACTGTAAAAGAAAAGCAATATGAAATGAAAAGAATGTGTGGAATGAAAATAAAATGTAAAGACAAGCAATGTTAAATGAACAGAAAATATGCAAATTAGCCTTTAAATAAATGCTCATCATATATACCCTTTTGTGTTTTCATTTGGGCTATAACACCTGTCTTAAAATGTAAGGGATACTGGAGCTTGGTTGGGGTGGTGGGACTGCTTGCGGTGGGCGCCGAAAAATTTCCCTTATTTTCAAATCCAAAACTTGACAGGTATGTATTGTTAAAGAAAACATAGGTAATCCTTCACAAAATGTATCTCATTTTGTTGTTGTTCTGTTTTGTCCTTTAAGTTGCTTTGGTACAAAATATCTAAATTCAACCAGTAACCATGTCTGACAAAAATATGATGAACTAAAAATGCCTTCATCTCTAAATCTGCTCTGAAAATACATTCATTTCAACATTACTAGCAACTAAAGTGCTTTTTCCTGCTGAACTGAGATTAATAATAACCATCAATGAACGCAAACCAGAAAATGGATCAGAAAATCTGAAATCTCATAACACAGTTTATGTTCATTCACATGTATAGTCTTAACTAAATGTATCTAATATTGAACACTGCTCTCTTCTGTGCTTCAAATTGCACTGGTGAAATATCAAATTAGCAATGTCATTCAGAAACACAAACAGGCAAAAATAAAGTGCCACCAGTGTTGGAAAAATTAAAAAGTGCAAGAAACATTTTATTTGTTCCCACAACCGCAACAGAATCAGAGAAAATGAGACACACAGGCCTCATACAGGATGCAGGAAGAATAAATGCGAATTTTCCCCCCCACCCATTCATCTCGGAAAACTCGGTTTTCAGCGTCAACTTTCCTAATTTTCGAAAATGCCATTGTTTTTGAGCGCTGCTTTCTGCTCTGATGGTGCGTTCACACCGGACGTGAATGAAGCGTTTCGCGCGAGTGATTTAAGTCAATGCAAAGATGCGAATAGACATAATAAATAGGCAATTTGCGCGAATTAAGCGGCGTGCATGACGCATCATTCATGTCCGGTGTGAACGCACCATCAGTCTCTTCACTGCATGCGTGACCGCGTGTCTCGGTCTGAACGTAGCAACAGTGAGCATAGTAATTTTTTAATGGCATGTGGCATATTTGTTTCATTACGTCAAAAGGCTTCACGGTTCGGATGGACGCATCTCGCGGTCCGGATTCGGACCGGAGTCCGCTAGTTGGCGACTCCTGCTCTATGGGCTTCTCCCCATACCTCTTCCTTGACTTTATTGGACTTTATGCCTCCACGTCCCCCCGATTGCCTCATAGACAGTAAAAGATTGCCTGCAAGCTTCTCCTCTTGTCTATATGGTAATTTCTCTACTATGTGCCGGTTGTCGCATGGTTATGATGCAATCGTTAGCCTATTTTTACAAAAATGGCTTCTACGGGGCGATAGTGTAAGATACAAGGTAATGGAGCCTTTTATACATTTCCGTGTTTCTTTAGAAATAAACAAGGGACAAATGGAGTATTTAAACGCCTCAGATGTAAAGTTATTCGCTGTCAAAGTGAGGCCAAAATGAATGGGAGTCAATGGGATGCTAACAGCAGGTGATGGCTTGGTTAGCAATGGCCGCCCCTATGGAAGGTACACTTTCCGGGTGTAGGATTACCCCCTTGCTTTTAATACGTTTCATTTGACTCTTCAATAGAAACCAGTACAGTAGGCTATACCTTCTCCTTTTGTGTTAATAAAGTCGTGACTAAAGTTAGTTGTGGTGAAAGCATTTGTGAGAGAAATAGCGTTGTAATGACGAGATCACTGCATTCATGTGATCAACAGACTGTCTGTCTACTCAATGCTCATCACTGCATCATGGACTCAAGATGGTGCCGAGGATGGCTGCTGCGTTGCGAGCTCCGTTACAACATTGTAGCTTTTTGTTTGTTCTGTTTATAGTTTTTGTGTTGTTTGTCTTGGATGTTGTCTGCCTTACTGCGTACAACAGACAGACAGACACTTTTGGACATTGGTTCGGCAATCGCACAACGAAAACCGGGCTTTAAATTCTTCAGTGACGACCAGCTGTTTACAAACACGGCGGCGGAGCCCTTTGTCTGGGCAGTCCGACCGCGGAAACGCAGCTGGAGAAGGGGAAGCAGAGCCGGCGTGCTCATCAGAGTAAGACACCGCGCAAACCGACCCCCGCTTCCCAGTATTTTACTGGCTAATGTTCAGTCTCTGGACAACAAACTCTGCGAGCTGAGAGCACGGATCTCTTTCCAACGAGAGACGAGGGACTGCTGCATTATCTGCCTTACAGAAACTTGGATGTCTGCTGAGATTCCAGATTCGGCCATCGAAACCACCCAGGAAGCACCCGCCCTCAGAACCATCCAGTGCTGGTCGGAACAATCAGACTCTATGCTACAAGACTGTTTTGATCACGCGGACTGGGAGATGTTCCGGTCGGCCTCTGATGACGACATCGAGGTCTACGCTGATAGCGTAACGTGTTTTATCAGGAAGTGCGTAGAAGACGTTGTTCCGACCAAAACAATTCGGCTGTACCCAAATCAGAAGCCGTGGCTAAATGTGGATGTTCGTGCGGCACTCAATGCGCGGACCTTCACTTTTAACTCCGGTAATGCGGAGGAGCATAAACAAGCAAGTTATGCCCTCCAGAAAACCATCAGAGCAGCAAAACGCCAGTACAGGGACAAGATTGAAGGACAGTTCAACACCACCGACTCTAGAAGCATGTGGCGGGGAATTAACACCATCACGGACTATAAAGGGAACACAAACTCCACCGTGAATACCGCTGCCTCTCTCCCAGACGAGCTCAACACCTTTTATGCTCACTTTGAGGGAACTAACACCGCCCTCGCGGAGAGAGAGCTCGTGGCTGAAGATGCAGAGGTTAGTTCACTCTCTGTATCTGTAGCGGATGTAACCCGATCCTTCCGGCGGATGAACATCCGTAAAGCCGCGGGTCCAGACGGCATTCCGGGCCGCGTCATCAGCCGGGCCGCGTGCGCAAACCAACTGGCTGGAGGTTTCACAGACATTTTTAACCTGTCCCTCTCCCTGTCTGTGGTCCCCACATGCTTTAAAACGTCCACCATTGTTCCTGTTCCAAAGCAATCAAAAACACTCTGCTTAAACGACTGGCGTCCTGTTGCTCTGACCCCCATCATCAGCAAATGCTTTGAGAGAATAATCAGAAACCACATCTGCTCTGTTCTCCCCCCCTCACTGGACCCACTGCAGTTTGCATACCGCAAAAACCGCTCCACTGATGATGCCATTTCATCCACAATACACACTGCTCTCTCCCACCTGGAAAAGAGGAACACGTATGTGAGAATGCTGTTTGTAGACTACAGCTCAGCATTCAACACCATTGTGCCATCCATACTTGACGGGAAACTCCGGGCTCTAGGCTTAAACAGCTTGCTATGCAGCTGGATCCTGGACTTCCTGTCAAACAGACGCCAGGTGGTCAGAATGGGCAGTAACATCTCCTCATCACTGACTCTCAACACTGGAGCCCCTCAGGGCTGTGTTCTCAGCCCACTCCTGTACTCTTTGTACACACAAGACTGTGTGGCAACCCACAGCTCCAACACCATCATCAAGTTTGCTGACGATACGACGGTGGTAGGTCTCATCACTGACAATGATGAAACGGCCTACAGAGAGGAGGTGCACACTCTGACACGATGGTGTCAGGAGCACAACCTCTCCCTCAACGTCAGCAAGACCAAGGAGCTGGTGGTCGACTTCAGGAGGAATGAGAGAGAACACCGCCCCATCACCATCAATGGAGCACCGGTGGAGAGAGTCAGCAGCTTCAAGTTCCTCTGTGTCCACATCACAGAGGAACTCTCATGGTCCGTCCACTCCGAGGCCGTTGTGAAGAAGGCTCATCAGCGCCTTTTCTTCCTACAACGACTGAGGAGGTTTGGAATGAACCGCCACATCCTCACACGCTTCTACACCTGCACCATAGGGAGCCTGCTGACTGGCTGCATTACCACCTGGTACGGCAACAGTACTGCCCGCAGCCGCAAAGCCCTGCAAAGGGTAGTGCGCACGGCCAGCTGCATCATCGGAGGTGAGCTTCCCGCCCTCCAGGACATTTATGCCAGGCGGTGTGTGAAGAGAGCTCAGAGGATCATCAGAGACTCTAGCCACCTGAGCCATGGGCTGCTCTCACTGCTGCCATCAGGCAGACGGTACCGCAGCATCAGAACACGCACCAGCCGACTCCAGAACAGCTTCTTCCCACAAGCAATCAGACTCCTTAACTCCTGATCCATCAGTATCATAACACACACTGGACAGAATATCACTCAGCACAACCCACTGTAGATACATACACATTATATACACATTTATTTATCATATAGCATCTATTGTACATTGGATTTCTATTGTGAATAATATTGTATACTGTACATTGTATATTATTATTATTATAGCGTAATGTATATTGTTTAATGTATGTTAGTGTATATTGTTTAAAGTATATGTATATTGTAAGTATGTGTATATTGTTCAAAGCTGTGAGAACTACACTCACATTGTGTAAATTATTTATTGTTTATTGTAGTGTATACTGTGCTGTGAGTAATTGTGTGCGCATCAGATGTGTAATCTGTTGTTGCTTAAATGTTGTACATGTCATGTCGTGACTACTATGTTGCTCGGAACTGCACCTAAGAATTTCACCTACTGTTGCACTTGTGCATATGGTAGAGTGACAATAAAGTGATTTGATTTGATTTGCAGCCTTTCATGAGATGGGAAAAGAGCTAATGCTATAATCAGGGCCGTGCACAGGCGTTTTGAGGGGCAGTGGCCCAAACCAAAAAAAGGGGCACTATAACCGGGTTGAGTATCACCTTAATATATAGAATGAATAACACACCTTTTACAATCATATTGTAAATACATTTGTTAGGCTTTAGTGCTAATTCAATTTATGTTGTTAATTATGCTTCTAAAAAGTTGATTCTGTGCTAATTTGATTATCTCATATTTAATGCTACTTAAAATGTTGTAGATCACTAAAGTTATTGAATATATTTTGAGACAAAGGTCTTGTTAGTGATTTTCCATTTTGTTCAAGGCAACTAAAGCAACAGTTTTTCAATAACAAAAGAATATGTAAAGTATGGTATTTGGGGTAAAAGGCACCATATTTAACATGATAATAAACAGCGTCTTAATTAAACATCTGTTGACATGACATGGTGAGATTCAGATGGGAAATATCATATATCAGGATGGGTGTCCACCTTAGAGATCACCATATTCAGGGCCGTGCACAGGGGGGTGGCCCGGTGGCCAGAGCCACTGCCCCTCTGCCCTCATCAGCTGAGGTGCCCCTCTTGACCCCCTTCCCTCCCTCACCCCCAGAGTATTGCCATAAAAGTGTTCTGTTCCGCTAAAAATCCGCCAATGTGCCGGATTTAAAAATATGATAATATTTTAGATTTAAAATATCATCAGATTTAAAAATATGATAATAATCATCATATTTGCACAAATATTTGTATTTGTTAGTGTGGTAAAACTTTATTAAATTATTATTGGATCTCATGCAATGCTTTCAGAATCTTTACTTTTAAAAAACATCTGTATTTTTTTAAATATATTTGTATATTAACATATTTTAATATTTATGAACAATAATGAATTATTTTATTTATCAAAATAAGTATAGTACATAATACAAACTTTGCTAAAGAGATTTTTTTTTAACAAGTATTAACTTAGACATTATTAAAAAGCATTTTTTCTTAGGGTGTGCCTTTAGCCCCAGCATTGTACCCTATGATACAACTCATTTACAAGTATGTTGCCTTTTTAAATTGTGTATCCTATTAACATATTCTTAATAAAATATCATAAATATGATGCATGTTATATATACTAGTATTAACTCAGACAATTGATTATAATGGGAAATATACTTTATAGGAGTTAAAGTGTGACAAACTGTCTACTAAATATTATGATTTACCCACTGACTTGCTGGAGAATCCATTGATTCCATATTTGCAAAGTTGATTGGGCTTTAGCCTCCATTTTTGAGTCCATTGGTCTTTTTTTGTAATGTCATTGTTTTTTGTCTACAAAGTGTGCTGTTAACAGCACATTTGGTGTTGTTTATATTAGATCAGAACAGGTAGGGCCTACAGTAATTTGATTAGACAATTAATTATCTTCCAAGAACATGAATATTTTGCACAAGTTGTCTGCACTAATAGAATACCAGGAGCAAAACATTTCCGACAGAAATATAAAAACAAGCTACCAAAGTACTTATTCCACGGATAAACCACTGTCTGCAATGTGGATTCCTGTTAATGGGACGACAACATTACGGAACTGTCGTCTCCACAGAGAGCGGGGAAGTGCGAACGATTCTGCGGAGCGAGCGGGAAAACACGGAGCGGATTAGCGAATTTTTAGCGGAACAGAACACTTTTATGGCAATACAATACATGGATTTCTCGGCGACGTCATCACTGCTTGCGCACGCAACCGAGAGGCAGAAAGAAGAGATCTCGCGTGTTGTAGGTTAGCAGCGGCGTGTCTGAAAGTCAAAATGCCAAGGAGTTGCTGCGTGGTTAATTGTACCAACAGAGCCAGTGCTTATTAATAACTGTATCTGTGATGTTTGATCAATTGATTACATTACTAGCCTGACATGATCATTCATACATGTATCACAGCAACACTGCAAAATTAAAGACAGACAAACAGATCCAACTAAAATCACGTTTTATTGAGTCAGCAGTTATATACAAACAATAAGGAAAGCTTCAATACTTAAGGTTGTTGCAGTAGCGGACCAGCTCAGCGATCTGTCTTTCTGCCTCCAGGATGCGCACGCACCCTGTAATGTTTGTAAACAGGAAACCCGTGTATACTCTGGGGGTGAGGCAGGGAAGGGGGGCAAAGGGGGTACCTCAGCTGATGAGGGCAGAGGGGCAGTGGCTCTGGCCAGTGGCCACCCCCCTGGCTATAATCAACACTTTCACGATTCGTTAATCTCGGCGGCTGTAATAGTAAAAAAAAAAAAAAAAACGTAGTAAAAGTATTTTAGAGGGGTTCCACTTGTAATACGCATTTCTAATGCAAAGATGTCAGCCAATCACAGCAGTGGGGGCGTTTACACTGAAGTCTCACAGCAGACCCTTCAAACAGAGCATTCAAGCCACAGGGCTAAAATCAGGATAGAAAAATGCCTTTTATTTTCCAAATTATGACATTTTTGTGGCATAAAAATCACACTTACAATATAAGTACACCTCAGGAAACTTTTTTTTAAAAGAAGATTTAAAAAAAAAAATCCACGTCATGGGACCTTTAAGGGTTTTGAAAGACAACCAATATTTTGTTTGTTTGAAGAAATATCAATACATTTTTTAGATAATATAGCAATAGACTTGTACAGTACTGTCTATATTTGACCATGAAAAGAGCCTACTGAACGCCCGTGACCCGTGACCTTCCTCTAAGGTCCTTCATTCTGCGCAAGCGCAGAACACCCGCTGCGAGCTCAGTAGAGCCAATATGGCGGCGGTGGTGGAGAATGTTGTCAAGCTGTGAGTATTTTTCATACTTATTTGGCCACATATGAGATTTTCATGTGGAACTTTGATATCTAACTGTAAAGTAAGAATACAACGGGATGGGCATTTGCATTATTTGATGAAAGAGAGCTAGATAAACGTGTTTGACAAGGTTATCCGAGCTCTGTTTAAGTTAGCTGTCCTAGCAGCTGCTGTGTCCCGCTGGTGGTAATGCCTCGTTTAGCTTCCGTCTTTCATCCTGACCAGGGAGCAACGCATGTAGGAGGCTTTCTCTGTTCCTCTAATGAGTGTGCTTATGTCAGTGGTATCATAAAGTTTGGCGGGACCATGTTAAGGCGCTCAAATGTTTGTTTCAGTTGTTTGTCAGTGCAGTTGTTGGTTGGCTTGGTTATTCTGGTCTTCAGTTGTGGAAGCACCAGCTGTTTAATTGGATTTCAGTTGTCATGTGTGGATCTGAACATGAAAGACTGACTGATTAATGTCACTTATTTTGAAACGCGTTACATTTACCTGAATATTTCATATAATACTGTTTATATTAGTAAAATAGTTTACTCTCAAATAGTTTACTCTGACTGAAAAGTATTTTCATTTATAACCAATGATTTAACTATATAATTTTGCCTAGTTCTTTGTCTGATTTTGCCACATCACACTGTCCTGAAACCAGGAAGTGCTCTTGGTGTGGGGTTTAGAGTCATTTAAATCACAGAAATGAGCTGTTCAGTAAAGTGAATTATTAACCTCAAACCTGCGTTTGACAGCCCTGGTAACTCCTGTAGACACAGTTCCTTATTCAGGCCTAAACTTATTTCTGACTGATAAGTTTGACACTGTAGCCAAATCTGCAACATTCAGGGAAGAGAAACAAAAGGAGGATTTGCACATCGTAACGCACAAAAAAATTGTAACTTGCCTCAAAGGTGTTCAGATCTGTCAAAGCTTTCAATCTTTAAAATAGTTTCTTTCAAATGGTCTGTGATTAGAACAAGTCGAACACTTACACGTCCTACACAATTTGTCCACTAGTTAATTTTGCAGTATCAAACAATTAATTCATATTCTTCTATTATAGTATTTCATAATATTTTGAATTAGCAATTTCAGTTTTCATTTTAATTTTATCTGGTTTTGTAATTTTATTTATTTATTTAGCTTTAATTCATTTTGATTTCAGTTTTTGTAATTTTAGTACTTCAGCTTATGCCAAGGCAACATTTCTTATTTTCGTGTTGGTTTAGGTATAATATTTTCATTTAATATTCCTTTTTTTTTCTGGATTATTTCAGTTAACTAAAACTATGTAGTCTAGATTTAGTTAACAATAACAACTCTGATCAACTCATTAAGACTTGACTTGTTTCATTACTGTTATTTGAAGGAACCTCTTTTTGATTCAATGACACATACATTTTTATAAAAGTCAGTTGTGGCCACCTACTGGTCTATCAATGCAAGTAATACAATCTGTCAAGTTGAGCCGCGTTTCCACTGCAGGAACTTTCCCCAGGAACTAGGAACTTTGGGGTGGTACTCGGTGTGTTTCGACCGCAGGAACCAGGGTCTAAATGAAGTTCCGGGTAAATATTTCCCCCTCCGAGCGGCGCTGCTCCCGAGGTGGTACTTTCAAAACGTGATTTGCTCTATTTTGATCGCTACTGTGGACATCAGTGTTTATATCCGAACTATAAACCTTTATCTCAGTGCTTCTGTGATTATTTGAATTATTGTATGTGAAATAATGTGGTTTGTGAAGCCGTTTCATATCTAATACATGACAACTGCTCTCTCTGGCTCAGCGGCAGTGTGAATGTAGATTTGAATGTTTAAAATGTTGTACTTGTCAAAGGTTTAATAGTGAATCGCTGACATTTAGGAGTCAGGACTATGGGTGCTTGAACGAGATTGTGATCTATTAACCATTAATCGTGCAACTCCAGCACATGCAAATACTTTCACAGCATTCATGGCTGTTTATGATTGTGCATTTCTAGTTATTTTACAATGTGGCTCATCCAATATGAAATTAGACTTTTAACATCTTTTAGCAGGTTTATTAGGTGAATAGGCAGTCATTTGCTTTAATCTAAGATGAATCGGTGCAATAATGTTTACACTTGCAATTCAGTGTGGTCACATTTCTGAGTCCGAGTGATTGGTTCACAAACACTGGACACCATTTTCACCTGTATATTTAGTGCTGTCCATAAGGTGGATCTTAATAGCAAGTATTAACGTTGTCCGAGTTGCTGGTTTGTGGAATGTGAATCCCCTTTGAGCAAGTGCCTTTTGAAGCTGCAGCTCTGTGTTTTGGCGTCTTGGAGGCAGACAGTCATCCCAGGGCTGTTTTATTGTCTGGGCTCTAAACCCTTTGGAGCTCTTGGTTCTAACACAGCAAAGCTTTAAGCTTTTGTTTCATCCTCTGTGACATCAACGCCCGTCTGTGCTCTAATCTCACAGGCTTTAGCTAGCCTGTGCTCTCTCCGGGCTCTTAGCGGTTGCCGGGGTGATGGGCAGCAGCGACACCTGCTAAGTAGCAGGAGTGAGAGAGTTACTATGACTGGGCTGCATGCCTGTAAGACCTCCTGCTGCATGCAAACACTCTCGGGCGGGTAAGCTGAACAGGGTTGAGCTGGTTTTAGGGTGGCAGTTGTAGGGTGTGTTGCTGACAGGCTATCGCTTATGCCCGACAGAAGATGACTTCTCTAGACTCTGTGTGAGTTTCAAAAATCACCTTTGGTTAAACTTAGTTTTGATTCAAGCTGTTGCATTTATTGTCTCTCTTGCTTTGTCTGTAGGCTGGGTGAGCAGTATTACAGGGACGCTATGGAGCAGTGTCACAACTATAATGCCCGCCTGTGTGCAGAGAGGAGTGTGAGGATGCCTTTCCTCGACTCTCAGACAGGTGTCGCCCAGAGCAACTGCTACTTCTGGATGGAGAAACGACACAGAGGACCAGGTGGGACACACTAAGTCACAGTGGTCAGTTTACAGAACAGAAGGGCTGTTTTTTTTTTTTTTTTTACTGTATTTTGCACTGTATACGTGTGTGTGTGTGTGTATATACACGTGTATATATAATTTATTGTAATATTATATTATTTAGAGATGCAATAAAATCAAGAATCTTTGACTTGTTAATTCTCTTTAACCTTTATTTAAATGACAAAAGTACAAAGAAAAGATTACAATTTTCACTGACCAACTTAAGTGTATTTTGTAAAAACAAAACAATTTGGATTTTGATGGCTGCAATAAACTCCAAAACGTTGGAAAAGAAGCACGTTTACCACTGTCATATCACCTTTTCTTTTAATTGCACGTTTTAAATGTTTGTAAATTGAGGATTCTATTTGTGAAAGTTTTGCAAGTGGAATTTTTGCCCAATTTTACCTAATACAAGACAGCTCCTCAACAGTCTGTGGTCGTTGATTCTCATTTTCATGATGGGCCATACATTTTCAATAAGGGACAGATCTGGACTGCAGGCAGGCAGTCAAGCACATCCCTTCTGCGGTGTAGTGTCTAGAAACCACTCTGTTTTAGCATGTGCAGAATGAGGCCTGGCATTGTCTTGCTTCCCTGTGTGGGTGTGTATATAAAACTTAATTTGCGCGTGTGTGTGTGTGTGTATATATATATTATACACTCACCTAAAGGATTATTAGGAACACCATACTAATACTGTGTTTGACCCACTTTCGCCTTCAGAACTGCCTTAATTCTACGTGGCATTGATTCAACAAGGTGCTGAAAGCATTCTTTAGAAATGTTGTCCCATATTGATTGGATAGCATCTTGCAGTTGATGGAGATTTGTGGGATGCACATCCAGGGCACGAAGCTCCCATTCCACCACATCCCAAAGATGCTCTATTGGGTTGAGATCTGGTGACTGTGGGGGCCATTTTAGTACAGTGAACTCATTGTCATGTTCAAGAAACCAATTTGAAATGATTGGAGCTTTGTGACATGGTGCATTATCCTGCTGGAAGTAGCCATCAGAGGATGGGTACATGGTGGTCATAAAGGGATGGACATGGTCAGAAACAATGCTCTGGGGCCCGTTCTTCGTACCTCGCTAACTCAGTTAGCCGGATTTGATTGTTGACGATTTGGCATGATCTTGGATTGTTTGGTTCTTCGACTCTCATCCTGGACTTGCTGTCATAGCAACAGGTCCGTTAGCTTAAACCTGCTCGCGAGCAGGCTTATTTCATGTAAACAGGATTAGATTGCATCTTGAGGTGATACTTAAAATCTGTCCCAGCCACTGCTACTTTATTACAAGAGTTCATTACTGAACCAGGGACAATAATAATCATTTTAAATAATAATATACATATTTTAAATTGTATATGTATATGAGACTGTATATAATATTATAATGTTGTGTATAATACTATAGACACAGCCACTTGATTGAGCGATTTATTTGTGATGGAATAATTACTTTATAATTTTATTGGAAGTTTTCACACATGTTGTCCAGTTAATCTGAGCCGTGCATTAATTTAAGTGATGACGGATATTATGGGATGGCTTGATGCAGCGCAGCAGATGCAGAGAATTTGATCTTGACCCTTAAGAAACTTTAATACTGTCACATTACAAATCTGCTTCAAATTGAATCACAACATTGAAATAAAAATGTAAAGGGTGTACAAATACTGTATAAAACCGTGAATATAAATTATTGGTTATAATGTAAAAAAAAACAAAAAAACAATTATCATTGATCTATTATAACTTTTATGTTGGTTTGGTCGTTTAGCTGTTTCCTTATAAAGGTCCAGATATTCGTGGGGTTTTTTTGTGTAATTTGCCAAGTTTTTTGCCAGGTGGCTTTTTTAATTATATGATGTCATTACGTTGCTGTCTTAACGCCAGCCAATCGCAGCATTGCTGATCATGGTTTCGAGTATCGATGCATCTGCCCTCTTCAGGGAAAACAAGAACGCGCAGTGATCTTAGATAATTTAATCCAGATATTTAAATTCAATCCGCAAATTCGTTTGAAGAACCAAATTAGCCAGACATCAGTTATCACGATTAGAAGATCTGGGATCTGTCAAATCATCTCAGATGTATTAAGCGAGGTACGAAGAATGGACCCCAGGTAGGCCATGGCATTTAAACGATGCCCATTTGGCACTAAGGGGCCTAAAGTGTGTCAAGAAAACATCCCCCACACCATTACACCACCACCACCACCAGCCTGCACAGTGGTAACAAGGCATGATGGATCCATGTTCTCATTCTGTTTACGCCAAATTCTGACTCTACCATCTGAATGTCTCAACAGAAATCGAGACTCATCAGACCAGGCAACATTTTTCCAGTCTTCAACTGTTGTTTTTCTTCAAAATGTTTTTCCCTTTTCACACCATTCTTTGTAAACCCTAGAAATGGTTGTGTGTGAAAATCCCAGTAACTGAGCAGATTGTGAAATACTCAGACCGACCCGTCTGGCACCAACAACCATGCCACGCTCAAAATTGCTTAAATCACCTTTCTTTCCCATTCTGACATTCAGTTTGAAGTTCAGGAGATTGTCTTGACCAGGACCACACCCCTAAATGCATTGAAGCAACTACCATGTGATTGGTTGATTAGATAATTGCATGTGTATATATATATATATATATTTTATATATAAAATAATTTAATGCAAATAAATTACAGAAGTATGTGAAGCTGCGTCATTAACATAATTTTCGTCACGCAGTTAGATTATCTCAGAAGTCGGGAGTTTATCACAATCACACACTGATTATCTACAAGCACCTGTAACCCTGGTAGGAGGAAATTTTCATTCGAACTCTTTAACCCAATTCTGCTTCTCTGTTTGTGATCAGGCCATTTTAAGCTGTTAAATTCTGGGAAAGTTTTCAAAGATCCAGTAATCAAATTCATTCAAACAGTACAAAACAGCGCTAATGTAAAGAAGGCCATGCTGACTACATCAGAGAGAATAGAGACTCACATTGCTTTTTAGTGAATTAATCATTCCAGTGTGTTCTTTGCTTAAAACACGAGTTCTGTCGTATTCTGCGATTGTTTCTGAAGATTTCGGTGACGTACAGTAAGTGCGTGAGAGTCTGTTATATTGATGCACAAAGAACAAACCATGTATGTGCACACTCTAGATCACTGATCGCATGCTTTATTTATGTACAGACACACAGTACAGTCGCATTGTTTTCACACACACTTGGGAAGGATAATGTTTGATTTGTCATGTTTACGTTATTGTGATTAGTAATCGCAGGTTTATACAGTCAAAGCGGTTGTTTTAGGAGTTTTTTTGGCGTCTCCGTGTGCTCCTGTTCGGTATTGCAGCTTGACTCGTCTAAAATGAAAACGATCTCGTTGTTGTTGTTCTGTACATATACTATACACTATGAATTCTGTAACGTTTTTTTTCCTGTAATGTTTTTTTCATGGGTGCTTAGGTGTGTATAAATGTATTATATAATATAATTATATGGACTCCTTATATTTGGTTATTTGGTGTCCTTTTGGAGTCTCCAATGATCCTTGAAGCTTGCAGAAAATACAGTTTTCTGATTTCTCAATGTTAAGTGGTCTCCATTTTTCTCAGAGCTATATGTCTATGTGAACTGTTTGTAGAATCTGTGAAAATGTGAATCATTTGAACAAAATTAAAGAGATCATACAAAATGCATTCTTTTTTATTTAGTGCTGTCCTGAATGATATTTTACCAAAAAAAAGTTTACATAGTCTACAAGACAAAAAAATAGCTGAATTTATTCAAATAACCCCATTCAAAAGTTTATGAACCACTGATTCTCAATACTGTGTGTCGTTCCCTGGATGATCCATGGCTGTTTTTTTGTTTTGTGATGATTGTTCTTGAGTCCCTTGTTTGTCCTGAGCAGTTACACTGCCCAATGTTCTTCAGAAAAATCCTCCAGGTCCTGCACATTCTTCAGTTTTCCAGCATCTTTTGCATATTTGAACCCTCTCCAGCAGGGACTGTATGATTTTGAGATCCATCTTTTCACTCTGAGGACAATTGAGGGACTAAAACACAACTATTAAAAAAGGTTCAAACAATCACTGATGCTCCAGAAGGAAACAATGCATTAAGAGCCGGGAGGTGAAAACTTTTGAACAGGAGGATGATGTCAATTTTTCTTATTTTGTGTAAATTTTATTCATTTAGTACTGCCCTTCAGAAGCAACAGAAGATACTAATTTTCCCGGAAGACAAAACAAATACAATTTACCTTGATGATGAAATTCAATGCGTTTTCACCCTCCGGCTCTAAATGCGTTGTGCTTCCTTCTGGAGCATCAGTGAATGTTTCAACCTTTTATAATGGTTGTGTTTGAGTCCCTCAATTGTCCTCAGAGTGAAAAGATGGATCTCAAAATCATACAGTCCCTGCTGGAGAGGGTTCAAATATGCAAAAGATGCTGGAAAACTGAAGAATGTGCAGGACCTGGAGGATTTTTCTGAAGAACATTGGGCAGTGTAACTGCTCAGGACAAACAAGGGACTCATGAACAACCATCAGAAACCATACTATACCATACTATAGCCCCGTTTCCTCCAAAATTACCTGGAACAACTTGTCCCAGGAACTTTTTTCCAAGGAACTCTTTACCCCCTCAGACCTGCTGCTGTCTGCGTTTCCATCGTGGTCTAATGTACCGTGAAGATTAGTCCAGTGATGTAGGACTGCGCGCAACTTTCCAGAGCCCACTGGGTTTCGTCCTCCGCAAATAAAGGTAATAAAGCCTAAACCTTGTCGTCGGTCCATCGGTTGTATTTTTTTAAACTCCATTGTTGATTTGAATAGCAAACGACTCTTACTGCACTGCACCGCAACAGACTTTTAGGTTGAAATAAAATGCTGCGTGAGCTCAACCAATCAGCATGTTCATCGCCCGCGTCACACCCCTGAAAGTCCCTGAACTTTGAAAAAGTACTACCTCGCAAGCAGGGCCGTTTTGAGGGGGATTCTTTACACGGAACTTTTAGACCCCGGTTCCTGCGGTCGAAACACACCGAGTACAAACCCAAAGTCCCTAGTTCCTGGGGAAAGTTCCAGCGGTGCATATTGCCAAAAGTATTGGGATACCCCTCCAAATCATTGAATTCAAGTGTTCCAATCACTTTATGGCCAAAGGTGTATAAAATCAAGCACCTTTGGCATGCAAACTGCTTCTACAAACATTTGTGAAAGAATGGGTCTCTCTCAGGAGCTCAGTGAATTCAAGCGTGGTTTCGTGATAGGTTGCCACCTGTGCAATAAGTCCATTCATGAAATTTTCTCACTACTAAATATTCCACAGTCAACTGTTAGAGGTATTATAACAAAGTGGAAGCAATTGGGAACAACAGCAACTCAGCCACGAAGTGGTAGTCCACGTAAAATCACAGAGCAGGGTCAGCGCATACTGAGGTGCGCAGAAGTCAATTGCTACAGACCTCCAAACTTCGTGGCCTTCAGATTAACTCAAGAACAGCTTCATGGAATTGGTTTCCATGGCAGCTGCATCCAAGCCTTACATCACCAAGTGCAATGCAAAGTGTCAGATGGTGTGGTGTAAAGCATGCAACCAAAGGACTGGAGAGCAGTGGAGACGTGTTCTCTGGAGTGACCAATTACACTCCTCTGTCTGGCAATCCGATGGACGAGTCTGGGTTTGGCGGTTGCCAGGAGAACGACACTTGTCTGACTGCATTTTGAGCCAAGTGTAAAGTTTGGTGGAGGAGGATTATGGGATGGGGTTGTTTTTCAGGGGTTGGTCTTGGCCCCTTAGTTTAAGTGAAAGGAACTCTTAATGCTTCAGCATACCAAGACATTTTGGACAATTTAGTAGGGAACAGTTTGGAGATGCCCCTTCCTGTTCCAACATGACTCTGCACCAGTGCAAAAATCAAGGTCCATAAAGACAGGGATGAGCGAGTTTGATGTGGAGGAACACACTCCTAAACCTTGTGGAAAGCCTTCCCTGAGGAGTTGAAGCTGTTATAGCTGCAAAGGGCGGGTCAACTCCATATTAAATCCTACGGATTAAGAATGGGATGTCATTAAAGTTCATATGCATGTAAAGGCAGGTGTCCCAAAACGTCTGGCAATATAGTGTGTGTATATGTACAGTGAGGAAAATAAGTATTTCAACACCCTGCTATTTTGCAAGTTCTCCCATTTGGAAATCATGGAGGGGTCTGAAATTGTCATCGTAGGTGCATGTCCACTGTGAGAGACATAATCTAAAAAAGAAAATCCATAAATCACAATATATGATTTTCTTTAACTATTTATTTGTATGATACAGCTGCAAATAAGTATTTGAACACCTGTCTATCAGCTAGAATTCTGACCCTCAAAGACCTGTTAGTCTGCCTTTAAAATGTCCACCTCCACTCCATTTATTATCCTAAATTAGATGCACCTGTTTGAGGTCGTTAGCTGCATAAAGACACCTGTCCACCCCATACAATCAGTAAGAATCCAACTACTAACATGGCCAAGAAGAGAGGATGTATTAAGGAGAGGATGACCGGGGCCATGTATTGCGAGATTTTGGGGAACAACCTCCTTCCCTCAGTTAGAGCATTGAAGATGGGTAAAGGCTGGGTCTTCCAACATGACAATGACCCGAAGCACACAGCCAGGATAACCAAGGAGTGGCTCTGTAAGAAGCATATCAAGGTTCTGGCGTGGCCTAGCAAGTCTCCAGATCTAAACCCAATAGAGAATCTTTGGAGGGAGCTCAAACTCCGTGTTTCTCAGTGACAGGCCAGAAACCTGACTGATCTAGAGAAGATCTGTGTGGAGGAGTGGGCCAAAATCCCTCCTGCAGTGTGAGCAAACCTGGTGAAAAACTACAGGAAATGTTTGACTCTGTAATTGCAAACAAAGGCTACTGTACCAAATATTAACATTGATTTTCTCAGGTGTTCAAATACTTATTTGCAGCTGTATCATACAAATAAATAGTTAAAAAATCATACATTGTGATTTCTGGATATTTTTTTTTTAGATTATGTCTCTCACAGTGGACATGCACCTAGGATGACAATTTCAGACCCCTCCATGATTTCTAAGTGGGAGAACTTGCAAAATAGCAGGGTGTTTCAATACTTATTTTCCTCACTGTATATGTACATTGATGTCCCTGCTACGCTTAACTTTTCTGGATAAATAAACATTACATAAAAAAGAGACCTAATACAATTCTAATTCATATCCAATTATGACCGATCATATCCAAGCATAGCGCGATGGAGCCATTGCCTCCTCTCACGTGACTTTTCCCCATTCATTTCAATTACCCCACACAACTCACCACACACATTAGGGGCTCTGTTTTAAGTCAATGGGGGCGCTTTAAACATAAGACATGACTGATTGCATGTCTTCTTTTTTTATCTCTCTCTCACCAAAGGTGTTGCCCCAGGTCAGTTGTACACTTATCCAGCACGCCGCTGGAGAAAGAAAAGGAGAGCTCACCCTCCAGAAGACCCTCGTCTAGCCTTCCCATCTCTAAAGACTGGTATGTAGCCACTCTCTTCCTCTGTGAAAGACTGTTAATAACAGTGAAGAGATACGTTGTTTATGTCATTCCCTGTGTGTAGGCCATTCATAGATTTGTGCCTAGGTATTTGTGTTTCAATTTCATGTCA
This sequence comes from Romanogobio albipinnatus, assembly GCA_023566225.1. Lineage (NCBI taxonomy): Eukaryota > Metazoa > Chordata > Actinopteri > Cypriniformes > Gobionidae > Romanogobio > Romanogobio albipinnatus. The sequence goes on from CM042242.1 coordinate 35,266,199, forward strand.
TTTAAATTTCTGTATGTGTTGATGACATTTCTATCCATCTCTGTGAAGTTGCCTATGGATGTGAATGTGCGTGTGTATGTTTCAGAGCTGGATCTGGGGCTTAAGAAGGATGTGTTCTCCAGTGATGGCAGCAGCTTAGAGGCCCTTTTAAAAGGAGAACCACTGGATAAAAGGTCCACATTGGAGCTCCGCACAGGGGAGGAGGAGCCCAGCTCTACAGAGTTCTCCACCGGGGCACTAAACCCCAGCAGCAGGGTCCGAAAGGTACTGAGAACAGCTGATGATTTTGATTTGAGGTGTCGCACTGTTTTTGTTGAAATCTCATCTTGCTTGGATATTCTGTCTGATTTGTTTTCGCCATTTTGTGTATAGAGAATTTTGGAGCCAGATGATTTTCTAGATGATCTGGACGATGAAGATTATGAGGAAGATACTCCAAAGAGAAGAGGAAAAGGCAAGGGAAAGGTGAGATCTTGATCTTCTAAACTTGCATGCTTGTAAATATCATGGTCTGTGTTGAGCAAAACATCAGTAAAAGATTATAGTTATGATGATGTTAATGGTTACACAGGGTCGTGGTGTCAGCAGCGCTCGGAAGAAGTTGGAAGCAGCAGCAGCTTTGGAAGATCGGGACAGACCGTACGCATGTGACAGTGAGTCATATATGGCATTCAGGGGAACCACATGACTCGGTCCTCTGACCTCTCGGTGATCTCATCTGGAGATCCACTTCTCTTTCCTATAAAAAGGCTGAGCTGTACTGTATCTGACACACTACACTTGAGAATAATTTCTCAATCTGCTCTTTCTTGTCTATTCATGAAAGCCAGAAGTACAAAAGTTTTTTTTTTATTGAAAAAAATCTCAAAGCCTACTATCCTGTATGCTTTTGTTTACCAATCCTACATCTAGCCTGATTAAATGAGTTATCTTAATCTTGCAAACCAGAGGACAATTTATACTTGATGTCCAATTGATTTCAGGTTGTGTTGTTCTTTCATAGTTCTAGATGTCTATTCTCTGCATTTGTCTCTTAAATGTGTCATGATAATGTGATGCAAATGTTTTATGAGTTTATTTCTCCTGATTTCCTGATTCTTATTGTCAGTCTGTGAGTCTGTCTCTTCCTTCTCTCCTTTTTCTTTCTTTTTTTCTCTCTTTCAGACACTTTCAAACAAAAGCATATTTCAAAATCTTCCGAAAGAGGTATATTGCTCTTTCTTTCTCTCTCTCTTTCTCTCTCTGTCAAGTTCTCCTTTCCTGATTCTTTTTCTTCTCCTTCCCCATCTGATCATGTCTTGTTTTCCTCTTTCTCTTTATTTTGTGTGCATTGCAAACGTGATTTGTGCCTGACAAGAATGTACTGAACTTTTATTTGAAATTAGGGCTTATTGATGGCTACAGTTAACACTTCTTTTTTTTTTTTGTAAGAAAAACTGCCTGAACAGCATTAACTGTGACAGCAGCTTTACAGGAAGACATTTTCCACAGAATTCATTTTTTCCCCCCTAAACAAGCTGTCCTGCCTCCGGGCCATGTGAAATGTTCAGACATGTTCAAGTGGGTTGTTCTCAGCAGCATGACTTAATATAACTTCCCAGTCTGAGGTGTTCTTATTGTAAACTATTCTAAAGCACTTTATACTTACAGCAATTCTGTTACTCACAATTTACTTGCATGCATCTTATGAATCAGCATCAGCAGGGACCTGCCGATATTATACTACTGTTCAAAAGGTTTTATTTTTATTTTTATCAAAGTCTTATGCTGACCAAGGCTGCATTTTTTTTTAATTATCAAAAATGCAGTAAAAACAGTAAAATTGTAAAATCAAAAATAAATGTGTTTTCTATTTTTAATATATTAAAATGACATTTATGCTTGTGATGGCAAAGCTGAATAGTCAGCATCATTATTCCAGTCTTCAGTGTCACATGATCCTTCAGAAATCATTGTAATATGCTGCTTTAGTGCTTAAGAAACATTTCTTATTATTTTCAATGTTGATATTAATGTAGCATCAAATATAAATATTTCGTAATAATGTAAAATTGTCTCACATTTTATCAGTTTAGTGCATCCTTGCTGAATAAAAGTATTCTCTCAAAAACTTTTTTTATTTTTATTTTACTGAACTCGCTTGAAAATGTACTGAACTCGCTGCATTGGCTTCAGTGCTTTGCACAATTATATTCTTAGCTCATTCTGATTTTTTGTCGGGGAAAAAAATGTGCATACTATTGATTCATTTCTCCTTCTGACACACTTTCTCTGATCTCCTTTTTCCCCAAAATACTTGTGGGAACCAGAGAAACGTTTTAATATATTGGCTATTTTTGTCACAAAAAATATCACAATACTTTGAAATATTCCATCCCCAGTTAATACATGGAAATTGTCTGACATGTAAATTGCTTCTTTTTATCTACCCTCTATCATTCACCTCTTTATTCTTCATTACCTGTTCTATGTTGTCTCTGTTTATTAGTTCTTTACTTTGCTGCTTGTAATACTCATCCTTCTCTACACCTTGAGGTCGCTCACTGTTTCTCATTCCTTTTCTGACTATTTCAAATAGTGCCTCTGTTTTTAAGTTTCCTAGTGGACTGATCAATCCTATTTCTCTGAATGTGTGACGCTTACAGTTTTAAAGGGATAGTTCACTCAAAAGTGAAAATTGTCATCATGCACTCTCCATCATGACGTTCAGACCAAATAACTTTCAAGTGTTGAACAGTAAGGGTGTTGTCTAAAGCTGGGGTGCACACTGTAGTTTATAATAGTCGTTTATGATTGTTGCTTGTCAGACTGTATGAGCATGATCCCCGCTGCAAGCCATGCCACACTGTGTTTTACATCAACAATCTGTGATGCATTCGGTGACTGTGAGATGCATTACATGCAGGATTGAAATGGTGGCTAGCAAAGAAAAACTTGTTATTTTTGATCAAGAAAAGAAAAAAAATGAGGACGTGTATGTTGTGTGTCTGTGGAGCAGGTGGTGGTTTGCTAATTGCGTCATCAGGTTCGGTGCTCCTATTGATTTTTGATTTGACAGTTATTGTAGAAGTCACAATACTGGAATGTGCCTCAATTTCTGACACTGACAGAATTTAATTGGAGGTCAAATTTGATCGCAAAAGTCCTTGATCGGCTGTCGGCGAACATGTCAAACTAGTAATCAAAGACTAAGGATTTTAGCCTAGGTTCAGAGGAATCTATTAGGATTCACAAAATTTGACTCCGATGGGCAAATCGTGGGCAAAATCGTACAGTGTGAACCTGGCTTAACCGAATGACCAAGCTCCTCTTGTCCATACAATGAAACTGAATGTGGACCAATCGTGGTTGGTAACTATTTGCTTGCTTTGTATGGAAAAAGGCTAATTAGTTGTATGTAAGGAAATGAGTCATACCATTTTGGAACGACGTGGCCAAGTAAAAAACAGGATGATTATTTTTGTGGTGAACTATAACTGTTGTTTACAGGGTTCCTACACAGTTTGAAAAAGTATGGAATTTGATTTAAGTCATTTCTAAGTCTGGATAAGTATGGAGAAATGTGTTTCCAGATATTGACCTTATTCAGTTTTCTAAAATATTAAATTATGTTTTTTTTTTAAATAAAAATCATACAAGCAGTGTTTTCATGGAAAAAAGTTTTGTGGTTGTCGAACACAATAGCATAAATTCAAGGTTCACATTTTCATTTTGCAAAGATCTGTCTTTTACCATAAGTGAATCTCTTTTAAACTTCTTTAATTGGATGTGCGTCACTCAAACCAGCATAGGATAAAGTAGTAAACGATTATAAATCAGACTGTACTTTGCTGTTTGGATATCATTCAACATCAAACCATGATTACAGTATCAAATTAATGTGTCAGAGGTGAATATTTGCAGGTTATAAAGCGTTTTAATTTTTCTTCTCATGTAAGCATGTTATCTCTTCAAAAAAAAATTTTTTTTTTATAAGAATATTTACATATGACTACTATATATCAAATGTAATGCTGTATGAACCATTTATTTTAAATATGGTCTGGAAAAGTATTTAGAATTTTGAAATGGAAAATGTGTAGGAACCCTGTGTTTAAGTGAAACATACTGGGTGATCTTAAGAGTAAACATAACATTTGCCATGGTGTTGAAGAATGAGAATGAATGGAGAGCCAGGAGCGGTGGAAGGATCTCAACTGTTCAGTAGCAAGCGTGTGGTTGTGAGACTATAGGTGCATACGAGAGAGCTTTTAATGTGAAGCAGTCATGACCCATGTACTGAAGTACAGATGATATGTCAGTGCATAAAACCATTGCATTTACTTAACTGTCATTCTGCTCTGTGTGTGTAGTCTGTGGGAAGCGCTATAAGAACAGGCCTGGTCTCAGTTATCATTATGCCCACTCTCACTTGGCCGAAGAGGAGGGGGAGGAGAAAGATGAGCTGGACATTCGTGAACCAACTCCACCCCAACAGGACGAACCGAAGAGTAAGCAATTGATCATGCTTGTTGATGCTGTTGCACAGACTCTGGTGGCCAAATAAACTGAGGCCATTTAACTTTGTGTCACTTGGAGTGCCAAGTATAAGTATAAATATTTTAGCAAATATAATCCCAATCAAACAAATGATAGATTTCCGGTTGGCACAGTGTGGTATACTTAAGTATGGACAGTATGGCTTTATTTTAAAACCTAGTGGGTTATCTTGCCTGCCATCTTAAATTGACCCTTGTAAGCGAGTGATTTGGAATGCTCTACATAGGCAGCATCTCGCAGCACCTTAAAATGCCATCTGCAAGGCAGCTAACTAGGTTTTGAACAGATGTTTTAGCTTCTAGGGATAGTGTTGGATTGTATAACTTTCAATAAATGTTATGATTGTTGTGTTTTGAAATAAAGTTGGGTATTCGCTGTTCTCTTTCTCGGGCAGCTACAAAGAAGGGCCCCGATGGTTTGGCTCTGCCGAACAACTACTGTGATTTCTGTTTGGGAGATTCCAACCTGAACCAGAAAACTGGCCAATCAGAAGAGCTTGTGTCCTGCTCAGACTGTGGTCGTTCTGGTAAAACAAACAAACACATGCACTTTCTCCTGCTTGCTATTTTTTTATTGACCAAATGATCATTGATCTGTTCTCCATTCTCAGGTCACCCTTCATGTCTGCAGTTCACTCCAGTGATGATGGCTGCTGTGAAAACTTATCGCTGGCAGTGCATTGAATGCAAGTGCTGTAACATGTGTGGAACATCAGAAAATGATGTGAGTTTGTTTACCACTATGTAGTAGGGGTGTAACTGATCTTAGTTGATTTCTGTACCTGAACACTGTTAGACCTACCTGGAAAAACTTTTAAGGTCCCATGGCATAAATTTCATTTTGAGTTTTTTTTTTTTTTTACATTAATACGAGTTCCCCTAGCCTGCCTATGGACCCCCAGTGGCTAGAAATGGCGATAGGTGTAAGCCCTGGGTGTCCTCCTCTGCCTTTGAGAAAATGAAAGCTCAGATGGGCCAATCTGGAATCTTCCCTATATGTCATCATACAGGGAAAGGTTACCTCCCCTCTCTCTGCTTTGCCCACCCAGAGAATTTGGAGAAAATGGATTCAGTTTATTTTTTACATTTAATTCAGTTGCAATGTCAGCACAGGTTTTACAAACAGACTTTTACGATATGGATTCGACAGCACTGCCACAAACAGGAAGTAACAATGTTCATTAATGCCTGATCTGTGATCAGTGATTTCTGATGTGTAGCTAATCATTCAAGTTCACGCAGACTTTCATTCTAAATCGTTTAATACTGTTTATGCATCAGTGAATCAAGCCAGTGACTAAACGATCAACTTCATATTGTTTCTCTTAGTAGCATGAAATTAATCTGTTATTTAAATTGTGATTAGACTACAGAGAGCGATCAAAGAACACTCTCTTTATAATGTTCAACGCTGTCAATCACACATCGAGAGTAGCCTACACTTGCACAATCTGCCGTTATAATGAATGATGGTTATACTGAACAACGAAGCTCTTATTGTTTTCATATCAATGTTGTGTTTGCTGTTAGTTGTGGTGAAAGCATTTGTGAGAGAAATAGCTTTGTAATGACGAGATCACTGCATTCACGCGATCAAAAGACTGTCTGTCTACTCAATGCTCATCACTGCAGCCTTTCATGTGATAGGAAAAGAGCAAATGCTATAATCAACACTTTCAAGATTTGTTCATCTCGGCGGCTGTAATAGTAAAAAAACGTAGTAAAAGTATTTTAGAGGGGTTCCACTTGTAATACGCATTTCTAATGCAAAGATGTCAGCCAATCACAGCAGTGGGGGCGTTTACACTGAAGTCTCACAGCAGACACGCCCCTTCAAACAGAGCATTCAAGCCACAGGGCTAAAATCAGGATAGAAAAAAATGCCTCTTATTTGTAAATTATGACATTGTATGATGTAAAAATCATACTAACAATATACGTACACCTCAGGAAATATTATAAAATAATACAAAAATCCATCATGGGACTTAAACTTTTTATATCATTCATATCTTTGTTCTATTGTATTTATCTATGCTTGTAATTTGTTTGTCCTTATTTTATTGCTCACTTGTCTTTTAATAATGCTTCATTTTTATTAGTTAGGCTAGTAGTTTTTGCTGGGGTATCGAAGTTCTCAGTGTTCTTTAAATATTTAATAGAAACCAAAGCTATATTTGTCCCCCCACACACTTTTTTTGGCGGATCTGAAAAATGATCCTATCCATGACTCAACAACTGTAATATGAACTGAAACGTGCGTTGTGATCTGTTGCACCTCTTCTATATAGCCATAAAGCATATTAACTGCCTTAATCTCTTAAACACAAGTATTTATTTACATTTTAAACGGTTTGAGTTAAATAATTTTGCTTAACCTCGTTAAGGAAAACTAATCTTGTGTAGAAATAGTTTCCTCCCTCGGTTCGTTATGCATCCCTATTTGGATCCTCAATGATGTAGTTTCATATGCTTTTCTAAAGGACCAGCTGTTGTTCTGTGATGACTGTGACCGAGGTTTTCACATGTACTGCCTGTCGCCCCCCATGTCTGAACCTCCTGAAGGTAAAGCAACGTGCTGTAAAGTCTCATACACACATACACTACCGGTCAAGGGGTCAGTAAGATTCTTATTTTTTTGTTGTTGATGAAATTAAGGACTCATTAAATTTATCAAAAGTAACAGTAAAACATCTATTATACTTCAAAAGATTTCCGTTTCATATAAGTGAAAGTGACATGTGAAAGCCAAGTGGTAACCCATACTCAAATTTTGTCCGGTTGCATTTAATCAATTCAAGTTAGTGCACACACATTAGGAGTAGTGAGTAGTGAACACACACACTGCAAACCGTGGACATACACCCAGGTTAGCCAACCATGATAGCAATTTTCATTGAGCTTTATTGGTAACGATGGAACTTCTAGAAAACCTTAATGACCACTCATTTTTGAACGGTAGTGTATGCTCATTAAGGCACATAGAAATGACTTGCATAATGTTAAATCACACATTTGTGTTTTGATAAAGATAATTTTATGTTTTACAGGAAGTTGGAGTTGTCACCTGTGTTTGGCCCTCCTGAAAGAGAGAGCCTCCATATACCAGAATCAGAATGCACCGCCCTCGTGATGGTGCTTTTGGAAAGACAGCTCCTCAATCTCATAGTTCCTTCCAAGATTTGTTTGATTTAAGCAAACAAAAGGGGGCGAACAGAAGTTGTAGTGGAACAGAAAAGGGACGTTCACCTCGCCCAGGCCCGCAGGCGCAAATAGCGGGAGAGAAAGAGTGGGAATGAGGAACAAGTTATTCCCTTATTCCTCATTCACATCTCAGCAGGTTTGATCTCAGTATGACTGTTACACAGTTCCAAGTTTCAAACTACCCCTGCTCTTTGTTTTCATCTATTGGCCCCCCACAACTAGCACAATACCTCCATACCAAACACAAATTCTCCTCACCCTTTCAGCAGTACATACCTGGAGGAAGTTACTATGAGAATAATATGACTCTGTTTTGGAGTTCCTGCTCATATTAGACCTGATATTTCCACCTGTTTTTGCAGACACTGTTTAACAGGAAACAAATAATATAAAATGCAGCTTGTATCAGCCAAAATAGATATTGCATACTCAGCCATATCCAAAATACTCTGTACTGACACTGTTCTTATCATGGAGAGGAATAGTTGAAACCAATGAGCATGCCAATGCTTGTTCATAATAAGCGAAATAGAAAAGAAACAATGTTTTTGTATATTTATATATTTGTATAGCATATAAAGGTGTGTTGTATTTAAGATTTTAAACAATAGAAATTGTTCATTATTACGACTAGAGTTGCTTGAGGAACTTTTTGACGCTGTGTCTACATATGCCACTGAAGCACAGCGTCTAGCAGTCAGTGTGTGAGCTCTTTACTAACAAATGGATAATGATGCAGGTAAAGGTAGTGATTTTAAATTATATTTTTATATTGTAGTTTTTTTCTTTGCTTTTTTTAGGGTGCCCTTTAGGTATTCAGAAACCGGTTCAAAGTTTAGTGAAAGATGTTTATTTAAGATGTTGGGTAAAGCAATGGGTAAGAGAGGGCTAAAAAAGAAAAAGTCCTGTTTAAAAGAACGTCCAGACCACGCTGAGATCAGTTTGTTAATGTTTAATGTTTGATATATTCTACCAAGAATATTATATCCCTTTCCGGGTAATTCTGAATGATTTGCTGTTGAGTATGTGAAAGATTTATCCAGTGTAAGGAAATACAAGGACGAAAAACTTGAATGCCATAATTGTCATGTTTACTGCGATTACATTTCATTGATTACAGCCATACATTTACTCATATGTATTCATTTATCAGATTCAAATTAAACTGCCAATTGCTAGGATGTGTAGTATAGTGAGCAAAAGGTCTTCTGGCACAACAGAATTTTTTTTATTTTATTTGTTTTTGTTTGTTTGTTTTTTCAAACCACCATTGAGGAATAGAGATGCCAGAATGACTGTGAGCGTCACAGGCTTGGTAATCTGGTAAACTGATTTCACTATTGTTTAGCTGAGAGACTACTTTCGGTCCTTGAATCTGATGTTGGTGTCTTAATGGCATTAGATGTGTGCTATTTAGTTTACATTTTTTAAGAAAACTGGATAAAATAGTCCCTTAAAGGGATGGCTTACACAAAAATGTATTTCTCTTAAAACGGTTTGACTTTCTTCTAGGCATGTGCCGGTTATCAAATTTTCATGTTGCGATTAATTGCTGAAGCTTTTTACACGGTATACGGTATTATCACGATATTTAAATAAGTTGCAAAAAAAATGTTGTCGCTATAACGGGTTTAATAACTTTCTTATAACAAAAAGAACCGAACATTTAAATACAATAAAGCAATACACAAAAATGTATAAAGTAAACAAATATTTAAAACAGATTAAAGTGTAAAAGAATTATAAAGAACAATAGGTGACAGTTTACAATAAGGTATCACTAGTTAATGCATTAACATTAACAGCGAATAGCTACATTTTTACAGAAGTTATTATTCTTTAATAACATTAGTTAAAAAAAGCTCAGGTCCATTAAATAGTACAGTTACAGCTTTTGATTTTAATAATGTGTTATTAAATGCTGAAACTAAGCATTAATATTAGCATTAACCAGTCCTTCCAGAAAAATGCGGCTTTTTTGTGATTGTTGCGGGCAAAAATCCTTGATTATGCGGCATGTTTTCTTAAAAAATGCGATGAAAAATGTGGGATATTTATGCAATTTTATGCGATGAAATTGTGGGAACTTGCAAAAACTGCGGTTTGATGAAAAAGAGAAAAAAATCACTACAACACAGAAAGTGCTGGGAACATTTAAGTTCTCATCTTGTTTTATTGAAGACCTTAATAAACACATGGCTCAAATTTACAAAACATTGAGTCAAACAAGTTCTGTAGCTTTACTGAATTTATTTAAAAGGAATATGCTACAACTTGAAAAATGAATAAATAACTTCCTGTTTTACAGAGGTAGCTATACAAAACAGACATTTGAGTGCTTCCAATGCACAAAGTGCAATCTCTTAAAGGGTTAGTTCATCCAAAAATTTTAATTCTGTTATTAATGACGTCCCCTCATGTCGTTGGACACCCGTAAGACCTCCGTTCGTCTCTAAATAACGACTTGTATAGTGATGACCCATTTTAAAACACAGCATCATGATGCTATGAATCAGTGAGTCGATTCATGATTTGGATCGCGTGTCAAACTGCTGAAATGCGTGACTTTGGCTGAATCGACTCATTGATTCATAACGCTTCAAAGCTTCATGATGCTGTGTTTTGAAATCAGTCAACACACCGGGAAACTGCTTTGCGCGGTCTTTTGCTGTTATTCTTGTAGGCAAATGGGAGTTTGCGCTTCATCATGGTTTCACCGATATCTATGGTTTCACCACGGGGTTTTGCAGCTTTTCGATGATGTTCACGTCGGGTAATTACGTCATTTCAAAACGAAATGGCAGCTCTTGTGTGAAGTAAATGAACATTTTTCAACTTTCTGCTAATATATATGACTTTTTTTGCAACAAAAATGCGGGGATTATGAAATCATGCTAGCCCCGCATATTTTGCACGCGGAAATAGGCAATTTATGCGGCGAAAGTGCGGCGTATTTGAAAAAATGCGGCCCCCCGCATAAATATACAGACTTTGGCTGATTATGCGTTAAATCACGCGATCGCATAATCACGTTTTTCTGGAGGGACTGATTAACATTAATATTTAACTAAGATTAATAAATGCTTTAGAAGTATTTGTAATTGTAAGTTTGTTAATGAATGAACTAATGTTAAATAAAAGAGCCTTATTGTAAAGTGTGTGATTTGAACAACAGTCAGAACATATTCAAACAATATCTAGGGCATGTAATTTAGTCCAGATTAAAATATAAAATGTTTAAGTTTGAAAATGAATAGCCTTAAGTCTTTAAGTATTAAGTATTAGGTTATGTGATGAGCACCTTAGCGAATACAGAAAATTGAATGGCTGTGTGTTTAGTAGTAAATAGTTTTGTTTATGAGGGTTACCGGGGAAACGGCTCCATTTCTGTTGTTCCATCAGCGCCCTCTGCTGTCAGAGAGTGAATGTGCATTTTCATTCAGCGCATCTCCTTCACTTGTTCCGCTGGGCGCTGCTCATGCACGTTGGGTTTGGTTACATCAGTGCGCTCCTCTTTGACGTGTTGTTCATTTTAAACGGTTGTTGGGTAAAGTATTCTTAAAATGCACTCTAAAAATCTGAATAATTCGTAATTTAAATATTCACGGTATTTTGAAGTGCCCACAATTAACAATATTGTGCATGTTCATTATTGTGATATATCGTATTACTGTATACCGGCACATGTCTACTTTCTTCAGTAGAACATAGAAGATATTTTGAGAAATGTCTGTTTTGAGGACGATTGACTTCAATTACGTGGACCAAAAAAAAAAAAACCTGATTCCCAACATTCTTCAAAATATCTTCTTTTTTGTTCCCCAGAAGAAATGAAGTCATAAGTCAGATTTGGAATGGCATGAGGGTGAGTAAATGATGACAGAATTTGTTGTTTGAACTTTCCCTTTAACTTGAAAGGATTGAATTATAGTAGTGATGGATAGAGGTGTTTTGCAAACAAGGTTGTTCAAGTGACCCAGTGCTAAATTCAATACAACACAGATGTGCAAGTAGGGAATTTGCTAAATTTGCCAGAGCTTAGTTTGACTTCCTAGAGCAAGCTGAGGCAGATATACAACCTGCTTCAAATGGTCCCCTATTTTCCTGTCTTCTATTGCCATTTCGCAATCCAGCCAAAACTTCCTTTGTTTAAAGAATAAATCTAGAGCAGTGCATGCAGCTGGCTCTTTCAACCTTAGTCTTTGTAAATGTATACTGAATGGAGAAATGAATTGACCTGAGATGAGTTCTGTGTACTCTGTAAGTCTTCAGTTTCAAAATATCTGCAGACCTCCATAAAGGTTTAGGCTTATATCAGATGCTGATACATTAATTATTGCTCGTTCATAACATGTACAGGATCTTATCGTTGTTTTATTATCCATTCTCAGTTTAGTTACTGCATGTTTACCTTACATGGATGTTAAAACATGACACATAACATTTCGCTTAAAATCACTGTTGTACTCTCACGGTACAGGCATATTAAAGGAAAATTGATAATTTAGCTTTGTTATCAGCCAACTAACTATTATTGAATATAACAAATATAACAGTTTACCTGAATCTTTCTAAAAACAGCAGTTTATCTAGAGAGAAACTGGCCATTTATTGTTTTTGTTTTAGTTTAGTTTTTTTTTTCCTTCCATTTTTTGTAATTTGTTGCTTTTAGGGGATTCATTAATTTTGTTTTTGGTGTATGGTACACTTTTTTTTTTTTTTAAACCCCTAGAAAAATAAAACTGTCACAAACCATTCATGTTGTGTTTAGAGTATTCTGTTCATCACTTGTTGCTCACTTGTTCAGTGCCTGTCCTGTGAACATTTACATCCAGTAGATACACCACCTTTTTGATTTACGGAAATTAGTAGTCCATTGATAAAAATATGTAACTAAAATAAATATAAGTAAATTGAAATTGAAGAATTCCAGAAGTTTGTGGGTGAATTAGTTAGAATTTGTTTATTTTAAAGCTTGTTTTGTCTTCTTTCTTTTTTCTTTTTTCTTTTACATCAAGGGGGGCTCATGATTGAGAACCACTGCTCTAAACACACTTCTGTATGTATTAACAAAAATATTTACTATTTACAACATTTATATTCCATGCAAATTTTAAAAAGTACTATTTAATAAGCACATTGAAAATAGCATCAAAATAATTGCTCAGTGGCTGTTGGATATTTTTCTTTATTCCATCTATACATAATGCAATTCCCAATGACACACAAATAATTTTTTTCTTTTGTTGGATGTGAACAACATACATTTACAGCTTTTGATGTAGCCAAAGAGCTATGACCAAACGGCTAAGTAATAACCTCTCATTAGTGTCTGACAATATTTCAATTCTAGCAGTTTTGCATAAAAGCAGATGCACAAACAAATTTAGTCATACAAATATAAAAGTTGAATCAGGCCTATTCAGAGTTCACACAAACCCTCTGTTATTCCCTAGAAAACTATTGTCTGCCAATTGAAGCACTAAATCTGGAACTTTGATCAAATGACAAATAAAGTGAAAAATTACACTGTACTACAAGACTTATTCTGCCTCACAGAGGCATGGCGATTCCAGCTGTTTGTGTCCCACTTTCGTTTATCTCCATGCCGACAAAGTAGCAGAGCCTTGAAGGTGACCCGGAAGGACTCGTTACAGAGGGCATAGCACATGGGGTTGACGGTGCTGTTTACGTAGCAGAGCCAGTATCCCAGCTGCCAGAGTTTTTCAGGAACACAGTATGACATGGAAGCTAAAACCATGATGTTGTATGGTGTCCACGTGAGGATGAAAGCCAACAAGATGGCGCTAAGCGTCCGGGCCGCTTTTTTTTCTTTAATGATCGCACTGATGCGATGTTTTACTCTGATCTGGTGGCAAATGCTGTGTTCTGACTTTCTGGGTTTTTTTAAGTGGGGCTCTCTGGTGCGATGCTCAGCTACTGAGTTGAATTGTTCTTGCACACCCTTGGTATCTCCTGATCGACTTTGTAGGTCCTTCAGCTTAATCGCGACTGGATTAGATGAAAGTGCTTTTCCCTTGATGTTCTGCTCGTGTTCCTCATCTGTGGAAGAAGACAAGGAGCTATCATCCTCATCTTCAATGTTCCAGCTGCTGTTGCAGCTCTCACGAACTGACTTCTGCAAAATTGTTGCTGTTTTGTTTCTCGTTGTATTGTAACACTCAACTGACATTCCTTTGGCAAAGCCTTGTCCCTCTCTGGAATTTTCTTCCTTTGTGTGGCTCAAGTTGCTCTTGGTACTGGTTTGGTGCATTGATTGTTTGTCCAATCCGTCCAGAACCCCTGTGGAGCTTTTCACAGACCCAACTAAACCAGCAAGTCCTTTCGCTCTGTTCTCGATTTCCCAATAAATTTGCCAGTACAGAATGATCATGATGCTGACGGGTAGGTAGAACGCAGCGATGGCCGTACCATATGTAAGCGGCGGTACCTTCAAGAACGGGATGGAACAGGTCTGAGCTTCAGCCCCGGATGGTCGTCCCACCACATGAGGCCAAAACAAGATAGCGGGCCCCCATAGCACAAAAGATACCACCCATGCGACAGCGATCAATATCACTGCTGTCTTCGGAGTTCGCTTTGTTCGATAAGTCAGTGGCCGCGTGACTGAGAAATATCGGTCAAAGCTTATGACCAGCAGGTTCATTACTGAGGCATTGCTCACTACATAGTCAAGTGTCAACCACAGATCGCAAGCTAAATGTCCCAATGTCCAACGGCCCATGATTATGTATGCAGTATATAGGTTCATTGACACCGTACCCAAGATCAAGTCTGCCACCGCCAGACTCAGAAGAAAGTAGTTACTGATGGTCTGTAGCTGACTGTTGACTCGGATGGAGATGACCACCAGCAAGTTGCCCAGGATGGTAATTAGGGAAAGAGGTCCAGTCACAAGCACAATCAGAACCACCTCCCACACCTGATGACCCCCGAGTGGGTCCATGGTAAGGTTTGTTGCCTGTGAGGAGCAAGTGTGGTTCATGTTTCCAGGGGAGACACAACATCAGATCCTTGAAGGGCCAAATACATTCTTCAGGGGGAAAAGCAGAAAGTGTCTCCTGCATTACTGATTGTGAACACCAGCACTCTGTGATTCTGTTTTTTTAGGTAAGAAAGACAGAAAGGTATGTTTAATTTGTGAAGCACCTTCAGTAAGTCCTCCGGCCTGTTGAGATTGACTATTTGAAAGCACTATCATTTTAATGGATTTTCACTTAAACCTTTTCTTACATATGTAGTTAATAACCAGTTTTAAAGTTTACCAGTGAGCCTCGTTCACCACTGAAGGTTTTATACCTAAATCTTTACCTTTTGCATTCCCTTCATTTTAGTACCAACATTTGTGACCCTGGACAACAAAACCAGTCTCAATTTTTTTAATTGATTTATACAAAAAGCCGATTCCATACGCTTTCCATTGATGTATGGTTTGTTAGGATAGGACAATATAGGGGCGAGATACAACACTTTGAAAATCTGGAATCTGAGAGAGCAAAAAAACGTAATGAAATAATGATATCCTTAGCAATGCATAACAATATGTTTGACATATTTACGGTAGTACAGAAATGTACAAAGTATCTTCGTGGAACATGATCTTTACTTAATATCTTAATGATTTTTGGCATAAAGGAAAAATCAATAATTTTGACCCATACATTGTATTGTTGGCTATTGCCACAAATATGCCTGTGTAACTTATGACTGGTTTTGTGGTCCAGGGTCACATTTAGCAATAAATAAACGATTTGGGCCAAAGGTCTTTGCCCTCAAACAACATATTTCATATTTGAAGGGGGAAAAACACCTCTCATTTAAAGGTTTTTTATTTAATTTATTTTTCAAGTGTTTTGTGTTGTTTGGGCTCATACAG
Source organism: Romanogobio albipinnatus (assembly GCA_023566225.1). Taxonomy (NCBI): domain Eukaryota; kingdom Metazoa; phylum Chordata; class Actinopteri; order Cypriniformes; family Gobionidae; genus Romanogobio; species Romanogobio albipinnatus. The sequence goes on from CM042242.1 coordinate 35,281,838, forward strand.
ACACGTTTGAGTTGACATAGCTCATAAGCCATATCTCATATGCATAAGATACCTGTTAATAACTTTTATGCTTATATGTTTCAGAACATCATTTCATTTAACATAATTTAGCAAAGCACAATGAGATTTTTGGTGTGTGAAAACTCACAACGGAGAGTTGACAATATCATTAACATACCAAGTGCATGATAAATGGACACTTACCTTTTCGGATACAGCTTCTAAAACGTATTTTAAAATAAGATATTATTAAAATAAATAAGAAGGTATTTTCTCCAGGTGTCCACTGTACGATGATGCTTCATTAACACGTGATGCCATTTGGAGTCAATTTTGCATCATTGTATTTGATCACCAATACTCAAACGACAGCTACATCCACAGATGTGTTTGACTTGTAAGATTTCCTAGTAACTAAACAAAAATAATTGTTGTAGTTCATCGCAACATTGTATCCCACTGGCTCATCCACCTCTTCTGGCTAGAGGTGGCAATGTGTCCTCTTCTTGCTGCAGCGGCGGAAATAGGCGACTGTCATAATACGTGTAAATACTGAATGAGAGGCTGCCAACTGTTCATACTCAAGCACCGGTGACGATGTGCAGGCACCTCTCTCCATGTTTACCTGAACACTGATGAGCTAGATGGGATGGTGACCATTCACCCTCATTTATAAACAAGAAGGTGGTGTATTACAACAATTGTGAGCCACACTGTATTCTCTTTCTCTATTTTTATATTATACTTGATGTACAAATAACATGGGTTACATCTCAGTGATAGTTTAATAGACTAGGAGGTTTACATTTAGAGTCGGTGAGGTACCTGCACAATCCACAACCAGATTTAGAGAGAAATAACATAACACAATAATAACAACAATGCATACATTTTATTTAATGTTTGGAATTTTTTACTTCCCAGATTCTGCCATCTAGAATGGTTTAGTTTAGAGATATTTGATCAGTCAGTAAGTCGTAAAACATGTTTTGTTTCATTTATATAGTTTGAGACATTTAGTTTGTGGGTTTTATAAATGTGTGCTCATGTGGATAAAATTATGATGACGTAAACTGATAACACAGGTGAGAGGAAAGTAGTTCATTAAGTCTGTTCATTGTATACTTAGCAAACAGTCTATCTGCTTGTTTTATGTAAAACAAATTTGCAATTTTTTTAATTTCCTCTTATCATTTAATGTGACGCTCTGTGAGTGACTATTAGACTATACATATAAGTGTGTGTGTGTGTGTGTGTTTGCCTTTATAGACTTCTTAGAGACCAAAACACCTTTGAAGTTAATCAGTAATCATCTCTTTCTCACACCCCAGTCACTTCTGCAGGGCTGTTGTAGCAGAATACACACACACACACACACACACACACACACACACACACACACGCAGCTCATTGATTAGAGGAAAGGTAAGATGAGGTAAGATTTTAATTAAGGTGCGTAGGTGAGGATAAATTAAATGGAGGTAAAACTAATATACCCAGTTGTGTTCTGATTATACACTAAAATGCTAAGAAAACATTTATAACACTGAGCCACCTGTTGCCATTTGAATAACACTTTTTTTTCCCCAGACAAAATATTTTTAAGTATTTTTGAAAAATATAATTTTACCATTAAGAAACATGTTTAATATGGTTAGTGTTGTGATGTTTTGATTAAGTGAACAACATCATCCAACCAAGAATGAAGGAAAGTATGATGTGTTGCTTCCTTCTTGCAATTTCCTGGCTTTGTAAGCATGAGATGTCTTTTCATCAACTTCTTTTTTCTTCTTTTTACATTGTAAGGTAAATGAAAATATCATACAAGAGAGAATAATTTCGAAAGCTTACCCACTGGCTCCGATTTTGGCTAAAGTAATTTAAAGTAATTGTAGTTTTAGCCAAATCATATATTTGTTGATACAGTTGTGCTCAAAGGTTGACTTACCCCTTGCAGAAAATGTGAATAATTAAAAAAATTATTCACGTTTTCACAGATTCTGCAAGGGGTGTGTAAACCTTTGAGCACAGCTGTATTTAATTAGGTGTTTATTATTATTATTATTATTATTATTATTATTATTATTATTATTATTATTATTATTATTATCTTCACATTTTATTTTATCTTCAATTTTACGAAGAGCACAAAGTTTTTTTATTATTATTTTTAAAGAAATGTGTATTTAAAATATTTCCAATAAAGACTAAATGATGCCTAATATTGTAGTCTGGGTAAGTGATGGCCTGCTGCTTAGAAGATGGAAGCGTGAAATACCATGTGAGCATTGCAAGGAAGAGGGGGGAGCAAAAGGGAAAGGTATACGTTTAAATAAATGTATGCTTAGGATGTCTGTGTTTTCTCTCGTAAAACAGGCTCGACAGTTGTGAGGCTGGTCACGCAAACTCGAAGGCAAATTTCCATTCGTTTTTAATAGTTTGTCACTTGCACAATGCCCATTGCAGGGGTAAGAAAAACTGTTATGGAGGGGCCGGGGGAGAGGGATGTTACTGTATGTGTTTTCTCATCTATGTTGTTGGTGTTAGTATATTCCCCAAAAATCTGCTATTTGAATGAAGAATGATCAACTGAGAAAAAGTTTGCACAGCGTATATGCTACCTTTCTGATTTATCACACACTGATGCATTCATAAACTTACAAGCCAAGGAGCAAGCCAACAATCTGTGTGGGTCAGCAAATGTTCAGGCCAGCATTATTCATTGCAGTGCTTGATGGAGGGAGGCGTCATGAACCATTATGATAAAACCCTTTCAGATCTGACACTGAGCAAAACTCATTGCCAACTAATTTTTATTCTATTTTTTTTTACATTAACTACAATGGACACCATGACTGAAGCAACATAAAAATCTTCATATTTTAACCATGGCCTACTACAGTTTACACAGCATGTGAACTAGCGTTGAAGATTTTGAAATATACATACTGTAATAATGAGCAATGCAATACAATGAATTCTCAAAAAACATGTTTATTTCTGTTGGTTGCAGTGTGTGAATATGAGTGGGTGTAGGTGTGTTTATGTATAGTTGCTGGTTTTGATTTGATTGTGTCACTGTGTGTGTGTGCTTGTGTGTATTCACTCCTTTCACATTCACTGTTGCTGTTTCTCACTAAAACTATTGAAAAAAAACGATACTCGGTTACTTAACGTAACCTTGGTTCTCTCTAGAATAGGGAACGAGTATTGCGTAAGTTCCTTACGCTACGGGAAAGCATTCTTTCTCGAGATTTCTGAAATACCCAAAATTATCCTTAATTTTTGTCAATGTTTTTGTCAAATTTTTGTCAATTGTCAATGCAGTGCGGCAGCCTGGCAGACCATAGCAGGCTATTCCAGCGTGTCTATTGGCTGCTCTGCTGGCATCTGCAACAGCCTATCGGTGAGCCCGCGTGACGTGGCGACCAATGAGGGCGCTTCGCGTCTCATTTACCTACAGGTGGGGCGTGGCCACGTGTATATAAGCGTGGCTCGCAGGCTGTATATTCGGTTTTCGTAGTCTGAAGCGTAAAAGCCCACGGGGCACACGGCAAGGAACGCAATACTCGTTCCCTCTTCTAGAGAGAACCGAGGTTACGTTAAGTAACCGAGTATCGTTCTCTTACGAGAGGTTCTCTCGTATTGCGTAAGTTCCTTACGCTACGGGAACAGATTGTCAACGCCGTGCGCGCCTCGCATACAGCATATGTATCCCAGGGAACCGGGGAAAAAAAACACAGCTAGGGCCGGTGGCCGGTAAAGAAACGGGCCAACACATAACCAGACTCATCATTGTACTGACGGGTGAACAGCACCCTGTCTCATGAATGAGGGAACAGCACCGCCGGTCTCCTTCAAATTCACGTAAGCACAACACCAAACTTACTACCAGTATGTGAGCGTCGTCTGCACAGTGTAACTGGACAGAGCTAACCGCCCCATTAAACTGATAATACTTTCGCCTGTAAGGCAGGAACTTCCAGATTGTAAAATCTCACGAATGTAGACGGGAAGGCCCAGCCTGCCACCATACAGATATCGTGGATGGAAATCCCTTTGGCCCAGGCCCATGAAGAGGCCATACCTCTAGTGGAGTGGGCTCTGACACCAAGCGGGCACTGCAGGTGCTTGAAGGCGTAAGCTGCTGCAATCGCCTCCACTATCCACCTGGAAAGGCTCTGTTTCGAGGCGGCTAGACCTTTGGTGCGCCCATCAAACGAAACGAATAGCTGCTCAGAACGCCTGAAGGCGGCGGAGCGTGTGACATAAACCCTCAATGCCCTGACAGGGCAGAGAGCATTGCCACCATCCCCCTCATCGGATGCTGGCAGAGCCGAGAGGGAGATAATCTGCGCCCTGAAGGGCGTGCCGATCGCTTTGGGGACATAACCATGCCTCGGCCTAAGAATCACTTTGGAGTCATTCGGACCGAATTCCATACACGCCGGGCTCACTGAGAGCGCGTGCAGATCCCCCACGCGTTTTACTGAAGCCAGAGCTATCAGGAACGCGGTTTTTAGTGAACCTTGGTTCCACGGCTTCGAGCGGTTCGAAGGGATGAGCCTTCAGGGCCTCCAGGACCAAGGCCAAATCCCATATAGGAACCGATGGGGGCCGCGGGGGATTCATCCGTCTAGCTCCTCTGAGGAAACGGATAATGAGCTCGTTCCTTCCTAGCGCGCTGCCTAGCGTCGTCTGAGCGAACGCTGCCATAGCCGCCACATACACCTTGAGCGTGGAAGGGGACCTACCCAGTTCCAACAGCTCTTGGAGGAAGGAGAGCACCCGCTGGACCCCACACTCTTGTAGATCCAATCCCTTGGACACACACCACTCAGTGAACACTGACCATTTTGAACTATATAACCGCCTCGTCGAGGGGGCTCTAGAATGTGAGATCATGTTCATAACCCCTTCTGGCAGGTCAACGGATATCCGTTGATCACCCATACATGCAGAGACCATCGCTCTGGATGGGGATGCCAAACCGACCCTCCGGCTTGAGAGAGGAGGTCTGCTCTCAGCGGGACTGGCCAGGGGGGTGAGTGCGACAGCTTCACTAGCTCTGGGTACCAAATTTGGTTCACCCAGCGCGGTGCTATGAGGAGCACCGGGCGGTGCGTCTCCCTGATCTTCGCTATGACCTGAGTCAATAGGGAAATCGGCGGGAAAGCATACAGCGGGAGGCTGGGCCAAGGCTGGGACAGCGCATCCTCACTTTTGGATAGAAACATCGGACAGCGGATGTTCTCTTTCGTTGCAAAGAGGTCGAGCTCCGCTCTGCCGAATAGGCGCCATAGCAGCTGGACTGTCTGGTGGTGTAGGGACCATTCACCTGGGTGAATGAGGCCCCTGGACAGCTTGTCCGGCCCACATTGAGGCGGCCCGGCACGTGCGTGGCCCTTAGCGAGCGCAGCGAGCTGTGTGCCCACACGAGCAGGCGTTCTGTCAGAGTGCCCAGATCTCTGGACCTGACACCGCCCTGCCAGTTCAGGTAGGACACCACCGTGGTATTGTCCGAACGGACCAGCACGTGGTGCCCTCGTATGAGAGGGAGAAACTGCATGAGCGCGTTCTCGACCGCTATCATCTCCAAACAGTTTATGTGCAGGAGTCTCTCCCGGCTTGACCATAGGCCAAAAACCGGTCTGCCCTCGAAAACGGCGCCCCAACCTGAGGTGGAGGCGTCCGTCGAGATAACTTTGCGGTGTGAGATGGCTCCCATTGTCACTCCCTGCTGGTACCAGCCGGCTACTAACCAGGGCTTCAGAGCTGTAACGCAGCTCTGAGTCACTCTGATCCGGAAGCCTCCGGACACCCAGGCTCTGTGAGGCACTTGGGCGTTTAACCAGCGTTGCAGCGGGCGCATACGCAGAAGGCCCAGCTGGAGCACTGCTGCAGCTGAGGCCATACATCCCAGCATCCTCTGAAAGGCTTTGAGAGGTGCGGTGCTGCCCGGCCAGAAGTACGCGGCCATGCGTCGAACTCGACGCGCGCGTTGGGGTGACAGGCGGGCTGACATTGCCACGGTGTCCAGAGTCAAGCCCAGGAATGAGGTTGACCGCGTGGGCACCAATGAGCTCTTGGTCCAATTGACCGTGAGCCCCAGGCTGTCCAGATGGCTGAGCAGCACTGCCCTGTGGGCGAGGAGCTCCGCCTCTGACTGCGCCAGAATAAGCCAATCGTCCAAATAATTCAGAATTCGCATCCCCTGCCCTCTCAGGGGAGCGAGGGCCGCGTCCATGCACTTCGTAAATGTACGGGGTGCTAGCGACAGGCCGAATGGAAGGACGGTGTATTGATAAACCTGGCTGTTGAAGGCGAAACGTAAGAATGGCCTGTGACGTGGTATTATCTTGATTTGAAAATATGCATCTTTCAAATCCAGGGATATCAGCCAGTCTCTCGGGCGAATATGCGCGAGGATCTGCTTGGTCGTGAGCATCTTGAACGGTCTTCTCATAAGAGCTTTGTTCAGACGCCTCAGATCCAGAATCGGTCTGAGCGACCCATCCCTTTTCGGAACGAGAAAATACCGGCTGTAAAAGCCTGACTCGCTCATAGAATGGGGAACCGGTTCTATAACCCCTTTGCACAGCAGCGTGGCTATCTCCGCTCGAAGTAGATGTGCTACTTCCCCGCTCACTCTCGTCTCTGTACGCGCAACAAAGCGCGGAGGGCGGTGAGCGAACTGCAGAGTATAGCCGTGCTTCACTGTTGTCAGCACCCATTCTGATACACCGGGAATGGCTTCCCATGCTCTCACGTGTGCCACTCGGGACAGAACGGCCTCCGGGCTCTGAGCGCAGCACTTGGCGGGTTCGATGGCCTGAATGGGAGGGGCGAGCGCGGTGCGCGCGCTCTTTGTGCTCTGGGCCAGCCGATCGCTTGCGATGGCTGGCCGCCCTACACACTGTGACTCTACCGCCTCGAGCGGGGAGTACTTTGTGTGCGGCCCTACACTCGGCGTCCCGGCCACCTTGGGCGGGGAACAAATGGTGTGTGGCACGGCGCTTAGCGCCGGGGGCAGAATGTTCGCGAAAATGTGTGAACGCGGTTGAGCGGGCACCTTCCTTACGCGTGGAACATGACCGGTTAAGAGGGGCTGTGTAACAGCGTGTGTGGTGGTTAGGTGTGGGCGCAAACAAGCGGACACGTGACCTAACTCTAGCACTCGAGCGGCCGGTGGCCGCTTTATGTGAGTGAGAGACACGGGGTTTATAGTGCTTGGGTGCAGGGGTGAACACAGAAAAGTGGGCACATTTACTGCATTTGAAACACATACGGCGTGAGCCGTGTAACCAGAAATAATGCAACTTTTGTGATTTCTCTGGTTCGCCGTAAAAACGGCGGTTATCGACAGGCGAGAGGGCAGTTTTGCCGGCTCGTTGGCTGCGTGAAATCCATCTGCAGCAGCCACAGTGGTGGGGGCTGACAGGAAAGAGAGTTTTGACGGTGGTCCGGCCGCGGCGGGACTTAACCGTCGTTTCTCGCCTCTGGCTAGGAGGACTTTGGAGGCTCAGGCTTCAGCGCGATCCTAGGCCGGGGCCCCCGAGGGGGAGGCGGCTTACCACGGCTGGAAGAGCGCGATCTGGGGCGGCCGCTCGATCTTCGTTGAGACGAAGGGGGCCGCGCTGGATGCTGTGCGGAGCTCGGCGCCGGCTGGTCACGTGGACGGCGGGCAGCAGAGCTAGCGCTAGCACTAGGGCGTCGAGGCAGGAAGAGGTTCATAGCTTGAGTCGTCTTCTGTACCTCAGAGAAGCGGTCGACGATCCCGTTGACTGCTGGGCCGAAGAGGCCGGACGGGGAGAGCGGGGCGTTGAGAAAAGCCGCACGCTCAGTTTCCCTCATATCCGCGAGCGTGAGCCAGAGGTGCCTCTCTGCGACAGTGAGGGAGGCCATAGAGCGTCCGAGGGCCTGTGCTGCGGTCTTGGTAGCGCGGAGGGCAAGATCCGTCGCGCTTCTCAAATCCGTGACCAGCTCCGTGTCCTTGCTTTTCTCGTCCAAATCACGGAGGAGATTAGCTTGGAGGAGTTGTAGCACAGCCATAGAATGCAGAGCAGACGCCGCTTGACCGGAGGCAGCGAAAGCGCGGCCGATCAGCGATGACGTCGTCCTGCAGGCCTTGGACGGGAGAGCAGCCTTTGAGCGCCAGCCAGAGGGCGGGCAAAGGTGCGCTGCGACCGCCTCCTCCACCGGAGGGATAGCACAGTAGCCTTTCTCAGCAGCGCCGTCAACTTGTGAGAGCGTCGAAGTAGCCTGAGACGAAACCCTCGCAGAAAGAGGCGCATTCCAGGACTTCGCGAGCTCCTCGTGGAGCTCTGGCAGAAAGGGTGCAGTCCTGGAGGTGGGCGCACGGCGGCGACTGTTCAGGAAGCACCCGTCGAGTCGGTTCGGCGCTGCCACCTTCGGCGGAGACCATTCGAGGCCTAGCTGCTCGACGGCCCGGATGAGAAGGCGCAAGAGTTCCGCGTCCTCACCCGCTCGAGAGCGTCCGGAGGCCCGGATGGAAGAGGCCGCGGAGGACCAGTCCTCGCTGTCGGAGGCCATGATGGAGCAGCTGTCGGCGCATTCCGCGGCCGCATCGCCTCATCCCCAGAGGCGGCAACAGAAATGGCGGCCTGGGGTGGGGGCGGGGAAGGCGAGAGAGAAGCTGGCGGGAAAGGTTCCGGCGAGCTTTTCTCCGTGAACTCCGGTGCCCGCTGCGAGCGGCGCTTCTTTTTGCGCGGCCTGACAGGGACTGGAGGGATGTTGTCATCGAACTGATCGAGTCGAGCCCGCAGGGTCGACATCGTCAGATCCTCGCACTCCGGGCATCCGCCGGCAAGAAGTACGGCGGCGGCGTGGTCACGGCCCAGGCAGAGAGCGCAGATCACATGGCGGTCTCCGGAACTGAGCTGCGCGTGACACGAGCCACAGACGGAACGAGACATTTTTGTACAAACGCTCGGCTCTTTTTGTGATAGTGTGACGCACACTAAGCAATAAAAGGATATGGCTGCCGGATAGCAGAGCAGGCACGGATGGCTGAAGGTGGCGAATACTGCCGGCTTCCTCAGGCGCTGTCCTCTGCTTACTGGTCTGCTTGATTCGACGGCGGCGGGTCTCAGAGATCCAGCGATGCGCAGGGCTTCGCTGAAGAAAAGAAAATCGAATATACAGCCTGCGAGCCACGCTTATATACACGTGGCCACGCCCCACCTGTAGGTAAATGAGGCGAGGAGGGTCGCCCTCATTGGTCGCCACGTCACGCGGGCTCACCGATAGGCTGTTGCAGATGCCAGCAGAGCAGCCAATAGACACGCTGGAATAGCCTGCTATGGTCTGCCAGGCTGCCGCACTGCGTTGACAATGTTACAAAAATTAAGGATAATTTTGGGTATATCAGAAATCTCGAGAAAGAATGCTTTCCCGTAGCGTAAGGAACTTTATGGTCATATTAAAGGTCCCGTTCTTCGTGATCCCACTGTTCAAACTTTAGTTAGTGTGTAATGTTGCTGTTAGAGCATAAATAATACCTGTAAAATTATACAGCTCAAAGTTCAATGCCAAGCGAGATATTTTATTTAACAGAAGTTCCCTTTCAAAGCCTACAGCGAACGGCTGGCTTGTACTACATCCTGGTACTTCCTTCATAAATGACGTCGATAGAACAGTAGAACAGACTAACCTCCGCCCACAAGAATACGTGAAAAAAGGGGGCGTGGTCTTGTTGCTGTCCCACGTGGAGAAGAGGACGTGTCGCGTGGAGAAAAGGAAGTGTTGCGTTTGAGTGTGCTTGTCGCCATGTCGTCGAGACGCTGTTATTTTCATCCCGGAGTCAAATCACCTTTGTTTGGCTGTCCCAGGGACGCTGTGGAGATCATTGAGCGCATATATCTGCCGTTAAGAGGCGTGACCTTTCCACGTGCGCTAAGCTGCTGTCGAATCACAACACAGGAACCGTGCCACGTTCGCTAAGCTGCGGTCAAATCACAACACGGGAACCGCTGGCACAATCAGAACTCGTTACGTATTTCTGAAGGAGGGACTTCATAGAACAAGGAACTCATCAACCCGTTTTTAGGACAGTGAAAACAGCGGTATACAGATAAGTAAATTGTGTTAAAAATACTGTTTTTTTTTACACTCGAAACTGTGTAATTGTTATAATGTTATATTGCACACTGTAAACACAATCAAAGCTTCAAAAAAACACCCAAATCAAATCAAATCAAAATCAAATCACTTTATTGTCACTCTACCATATGCACAAGTGCAACAGTAGGTGAAATTCTTAGGTGCAGTCCGAGCAAACATAGTAGTCATGACATGACATGTACAACATTTAAGCAACAACAGATTACACATCTGATGCGCACACAATTACTCACAGCACAGTATACACTACAATAAACAATAAATAATTTACACAATGTGAGTGTAGTTCTCACAGCTTTAAACAATATACACATACTTACAATATACATATACTTTAAACAATATACACTAAACATACATTAAACAATAACAGTATACATTAAGCTATAGTAATAATATAAAATGTACAGTATACAATATGTTCACAAATTGAAATCCAAAGTGCAATAGATGCTGTATGATAAATAAATGTGTATATAATGTGTGTGTATCTCCAGTGGTTTGTGCTGAGTGATATTCTGTCCAGTGTGTGTTATGATACTGATGGATCAGGAGTTAAGTAGTCTGATTGCTTGTGGGAAGAAGCTGTTCTGGAGTCGGCTGGTGCGTGTTCTGATGCTGCGGTACCGTCTGCCTGATGGCAGCAGTGAGAGCAGCCCATGGCTCGGGTGGCTAGAGTCTCTGATGATCCTTTGAGCTCTCTTCACACACCGCCTGGTGTAAATGTGCTGGAGGGAGGGAAGCTCATCTCCGATGATGCAGCTGGCCGTGCACACTACCCTTTGCAGGGCCTTGCGGTTGCGGGCGGTACTGTTGCCGTACCAGGTGGTGATGCAGCCAGTCAGCAGACTCTCTATGGTGCTGGTGTAGAAGCGTGTGAGGATGTGGCGGTTCATTCCAAACCTCCTCAGCGTCGCAGGAAGAAAAGGCGCTGATGAGCCTTCTTCACACCGGCCTCGGTGTGGACGGACCATGAGAGTTCCTCTGTGATGTGGACACCGAGGAACTTGAAGCTGCTGACTCTCTCCACCGGTGCTCCATTGATGGTGATGGGGCGGTGTTCTCTCTCATTCCTCCTGAAGTCGACCACCAGCTCCTTGGTCTTGCTGACGTTGAGGGAGAGGTTGTGCTCCTGACACCACCGTGTCAGAGTGTGCACCTCCTCTCTGTAGGCCGTTTCATCATTGTCAGTGATGAGACCTACCACTGTCGTATCGTCAGCAAACTTGATGATGGTATTGGAGCTGTGGGTTGCCACACAGTCATGTGTGTACAAGGAGTACAGGAGTGGGCTGAGAACACAGCCCTGAGGGGCTCCAGTGTTGAGAGTCAGTGATGAGGAGATGTTACTGCCCATTCTGACCACCTGGCGTCTGTTTGACAGGAAGTCCAGGATCCAGCTGCATAACAAGCTGTTTAAGCCTAGAGCCCGGAGTTTCCCGTCAAGTATGGAGGGCACAATGGTGTTGAATGCTGAGCTGTAGTCTACAAACAGCATTCTCACATATGTGTTCCTCTTTTCCAGGTGGGAGAGAGCAGTGTGAATTGTTGATGAAATGGCATCATCAGTGGAGCGGTTTGTGCGGTATGCAAACTGCAGTGGGTCCAGTGAGGGAGGGAGAACAGAGCAGATGTGGTTTCTGACTAGTCTCTCAAAGCATTTGCTGATGATGGGGGTCAGAGCAACAGCACGCCAGTCGTTTAAGCAGGTGGTTTTTGACTGCTTAGGTACAGGCACAATGGTGGACGTTTTAAAGCATGTGGGGACCACGGACAGGGAGAGGGACAGGTTAAAAATGTCAGTGAAAACTCCATCCAGTTGGTGCGCGCACGCTCTGATCACGCGGCCCGGCATGCTGTCTGGACCCGCTGCTTTACGGACGTTCACCCGCCGGAAGGATCGGGTTACATCCGCTAAAGATACGGAAAGTGAACTAACCTCTGCATCTTCAGCCGCGAGCTCTCTCTCCGCGAGGGCGGTGTTAGTTCCCTCAAAGCGAGCTCGTCCGGGAGAGAGGCAGCGGTGTTCACGGTGGAGTTTGTGTTCCCTTTATAGTCCGTGATGGTGTTAATTCCCCGCCACATGCTTCTGGAGTCGGTGGTGTTGAACTGTCCTTCAATCTTGTCCCTGTACTGGCGTTTTGCTGCTCTGATGGTTTTCCGGAGGGCATAACTTGCTTGTTTATGCTCCTCCGCATTACCGGAGTTAAAAGTGAAGGTCCGCGCATTGAGTGCCGCGCGAACATCCCCATTTAGCCACGGCTTCTGATTTGGGTACAGCCGAATTGTTTTGGTCGGAACAACGTCTTCTACGCACTTCCTGATGAAACACGTTACGCTTTCAGCGTAGACCTCGATGTCGTCATCAGAGGCCGACCGGAACATCTCCCAGTCCGCGTGATCAAAACAGTCTTGTAGCATAGAGTCTGATTGGTCCGACCAGCACTGGATGGTTCTGAGGGCGGGTGCTTCCTGTTTCAGCCTCTGCCTATAAGCGGGCAAAAGTAGAATGGAAGCGTGATCTGATTTGCCGAATGGTGGGCTGGGGAGGGACTTGTAACCATCCTTGAAGGGAGAGTAGCAGTGATCTAAGACGCGGTTCCCTCGCGTGTTGAAGTTAACATGTTGGTGGTATTTTGGTGCAATGCGTTTGAAGTTGGCTTTGTTAAAGTCCCCAGTCACAATAAACGCAGCCTCAGGATGCGCGGTTTCCTGCTCACTCACTGTCCTATACAGTTCCTTTAGTGCCCGGTCTGTGTCGGCTTGTGGGGGAATATACACAGCTGTGATGATGACCGCTGTGAATTCCCTCGGTAGCCAGAATGGTCGACATAGAACCATGAGAAGTTCCAGATCAGGAAAACAGAAAGACTTGATAGAATGTACGTTCCTCTGATCACACCAGGATCTGTTGATCATAAAACACACACCCCCGCCTTTGCTTTTCCCTGAGAGATATTTTTCTCTGTCCATTCGGTGCACGGAGAACCCCGTGGTTTCGATGGCCGAATCTGGAATCTCAGCAGACATCCAAGTTTCTGTAAGGCAGATAATGCAGCAGTCCCTCGTCTCTCGTTGGAAAGAGATCCGTGCTCTCAGCTCGCAGAGTTTATTGTCCAGAGACTGAACATTAGCCAGTAAAATACTGGGAAGCGGGGGTCGGTTTGCACGGCGTCTTACTCTGATGAGCACGCCGGCTCTGCTTCCCCGTCTCCGGCGGCGTTTGCGCGGTCGGGCCGCCCATACAAAAGGTTCCGCTGGCGTGTTTGTAAGCAGCGTGTCGTCGTTGATGAATTTAAAGTCCGGTTTTCGGTGTGCAATTGCCGAACCAATGTCTGTCGTACGTAGTAAGGCAGACAACATCCAAGACAAAAAACACAAAAACTGTAAACAGAACAAACAAAAAACTACAATGATTCAGCGGAGCTTGCGACGTAGCGGCCATCCTCGGCGCCATCTCGCCATCTTATATTTTACTACACGAAGAACGGGACCTTTAACATATTAAAAATAATCCTACTAAGACATAAAATCGTATTAATAATTATTATTTTCACAACCTGGCACACAGCTACGTTATGAGGGTCTTGCTGATGTCATTCAACACCTGATGTTCAATTGCGATTGACACTAAACAGAAAAACAAATCCTGTGTTATACAGCTCTAAAAGATCTTTAAATTAACTTCTGTTAAGATTATAATAGATTGGTTGTAGGATGAGTGATCAGGCATTAGCTGCTCATATTATAAAAGCTTAAAATGTTATTGGTTTACACACACACACACACACACACACACACACACACACACACACACACACACACACACACACACACACACACACACGTAATGTCTATTCTAATGTACATAAGGTTTGAAGTGGTTAAAGGTCCCGTTCTTCGTGTTTTTTTGAAGCTTTGATTGTGTTTACAGTGTGCAATATAACATGTGTTCATGTTTCGCGTGTAAAAAAAAAAACAGTATTTTTAACACAATTTACTTATCTGTATGCCGCTGTTTTCACTGTCCTAAAAACGGCTGATGAGTTCCTTTATTCTATGAAGTCCCTCCTTCAGAAATACGTAACGAGTTCTGATTGTGCCAGCGGTTCCTGTGTTGGGATTTGACCGCAGCTTAGCGAACGTAACTTGCATGGAAAGGTCACGCCTCTTAACGGGAGATATATGTGCGCTTAATGATCTCTACAGCGTCTCTGGGAAAGCCAAACAAAGGTGATTTGACTCCGGGATGAAAATAACAGCGTCTCGACGACATGGCGACAAACACACTCAAACACAACACTTCCTTTTCTCCACGCGACCGTCCTCTTCTCCACGTGGGACAGCAACAAGACCACGCCCCCTTTTTTCACGTATTCTTGTGGGCGGAGGTTAGTCTGTTCTACTGTTCTACTGACGTAATTTATGAAGGAAGTACCAGGATGTAGTCCAAGCCAGCCGTTCGCTGTAGGCTTTGAAAGGGAACTTCTTTTAAATAAAATATCTCGCTTGGCATTGAACTTTTAGCTTTATAATTGTACTGGTATTATTTATGCTCTAACAGCAACATTACACACTAACTAAAGTTTGAACAGTGGGATCACGAAGAACGGGACCTTTAAACCACTGTTCTGCACAATTCAGCCACAGACAGCAGGGGGCGCCAGACTCTTTCTCCACACTTATGATACATCCCAAATTAATATCTTGATTGTTTTGCGTCCTCATTTGAGCTTGATATATAGCGCAGTACCCAATGTGTGTGTGTGGGTTTTTTTTTTTGGTCTACAAATATTTATAAACCATTGCTTTCTGCACTGTAACGGAACGTTTGAGTGCTTGTGATGTTCTGGTGCGCCAGCAGGGCTGGACCAAATGGAAAACCATCTGAGAAAACAATTTTGTGGGGTGTGTGCGCGACCCTCGGCATTCTCCCATTGTTTCAACCGCTCATCTGCGGGACAGGAATTCCACAACGGCTCCCGCCCACGGTGTTCGTGTTCGTAGAATATTTAAATTGCTCATTAACAAGGTGATTTGTTTCTGCTTTTGTTCTTTACCCTTTCTTCTATTCAGTCAATTATGTGCTCGAGCCACGGGTGGGCTGTGCTTTCTACACCTGTCTGGAGTGACATGCGATGCCCGTGAAGCATCACTGAAGCGAAGCGGACCGTTGCGCGAGTCCTCTCTGCACGCGCGGACGTGACCTTTGGTAGACTTGTGGCTGCTGTGCTATTGAAACCAGATCGGAAATCTTACAGGTAAGACAATGGCTCCTAAATGTATTTAGTCATCTTTACACCTCATCGATGAGACTTCTGTTTTGCGTGCTCCTAGAATTTGAAAAATTCCACAGTTTTAACTAAACCCTGTAGTTTGATGGCTGTCAATTCAACGTCCCTTACCGTGTCTCGCGGTCCATGAGGCCCGTTCGCTTATTTCGAAGCGTTTTGTGGTAAGAGTAATGAGGACTAGAGAGTAATTACACCTCGAATGTATTCGGTTGGATTATGTTTCACCAAACTGAGAAGTAGCATAATATAAATCAAACTTTTTTTTTTATTTAATTCTCTTATTCAACAACATTTAACTCATGAAAACAACAACAACAACAACAACAACAACAACAACAACAAAACCCCGAATAACTTTAACAACCTGTAATGTGTTTCTTCACCTTTGGGCATTTTAATGTCCTAGGGATTGTTTTTTCAATCAGATTTTTCTTTTTGTTATGTGAATGTTACATTTAAACTCTCTTACAAACTTTTTATCATTTATTTTGCTTAGCTTTGACACAACAAATCATCAGTTTCATTACAAAAAAGTTTGAAATGTAATTTTATCACAGAATATACAAAACACAATATATCATTTGAAATGTGGTGATAAGTGACATCAGAAAAAGTGACTGAAATGACAGAAATCTCTTTACATGTCCACTGTTAAAATGTTTTAGCTGTTAAATAAGCTTGTGACAATGTGAATTGTGTTTTAAGAGTTTCCTCTAGAATTGTCTAAAAGTCCACAAACATGTTTGAAGAAACACCCATATAGACTATTCTCCCTTCCCCGCCCCTTTCAGATAAACCAAATATTAAAAGCATGTTGTGATATATAAATATGATCGTTTACATGTTCATTTACACACAGTTTACATTACTTAAAGCACTAATGTTCTTCATTACCTCTAGCGAACTGTTACAAAACTGTCTTTAATAGAAATGTAAGATCTCAGTGTGTTTCAAAGTTTGACCTCTGTTGCATTATTATGTGTTTGCAGCCTAAACTAAGTGTCAGTGATTACACTACACATATGTGTCCTTGTCTCAGTTTCAATCTACTTCTCTCACATTTCTTTTTCCATCATATCTGGTCTAATGATTTTCAAATTAACATCCCAAATTATTCATATAGCGTTGACTATCGTGAAAATGGAAACGGTAGGTATGGCAATTGCGTGTGACACTTTTTCAGTCGTTTTATGATTTGTGTCCTGGTAAATGCCTAAAGCATCTCTGAATGGGAGTTTTCATCTTGTATGTCACCCCAAGCAAAACTTACCCTATAACTGACTCCAACTGTTTTAAATCTAAGTGTGAGGCAAAGAATTGCATAGTTTGTACAATGATATGTACAATAAATACTATAGGCTTATATAAGTGATGTGATAACTGCATAGATTTGCTTGTGGTCTAGTGGTAGAATTTTTGTTAAGTGCGTCCGCCCTCAGATTAGACAATATAACCTAGACCCTGGCAAAAAGTGGTAGGGACACCGGCAAATTATGCCTATGCTGGGAAAGTATTATTAACAATGTCCTTCCTTTATTGTCAGAGACAGCATGTTTCTCCATCAATATGTGCAGTGCTGTTTAAAGGAATGTAGCACTTTTGCAACTCTTGCAACAGAGTATTTCAGCATTGCTCTGCTCCATGCCTGTGATATTACCAGGGGTCATGTCTTCATTTCCGAATAATCTCACATTGGGACAGAGTGGAATGCAATATAATTGCTGGCTCTATGAAACAGTCAAGCAGGGACCATTTGTAAACAAACATTAATATTTATCCATGCATGATGGGTCAAGTAGAAGAAATTAAATATTGCTCTCTTGCTTTAGAGTAATTCTGCTTGCAAGCATGATCTGCCATAGTGATTTGATGAATTACATTATTTAGAGGAAAGCATTTTTTTAAGATGTTTCTGGGATTGAAGTTGTTAGAAACTGTACAAAGCATAGACTGTAAAAGAATATGGACGACACCTCTTTACTACCTTCCACTGAGGAAAAGTGAAGCCGCCAAATAAATATGGCGCTGACATCTTGTGCAGATTTGGGACCGGAGTCTGCGCAGTAGAGAGCAAGTAGAGCCGCGATATCAAAAGCCCGCCACACTCTCGCAGATGCAGAACAATTCATTATGTCGGTGTGAAATAAACAGTTATGGAAATGTAGAAATTAAAGCTAAAGCTCCAATCTCCTCCCAAAAATCCTGCAAAAAGTCCAAAAAAGTCAATTTGTCAATCACAGCTGTCAATCATGACATCACACCCCCATTTTTATAGCATCAAATAACTATCTAAAACCAAACTTATTTAAAAAACGAACACTTGAAATGAAATCAGTGTGATTAAAAACTGCCTAAAATGACAGAAACCATCTTTGGGGAAAAATTATTTGAAGTTTAATTTGATTGTTTAGTTTGTCTTGCGTCCATTAGAATACATGGATGGGTGGGGGTTATATACAACTATACTGGGACCAACCACCGGGGGGGGGGGGGGGGGGGTGATCGAGACATTTTGGTACAAAGCAAGCCTGCAGTACTCATAGACAGTAAAATAAATGGACACAGCGACCCCATAGACTTCAACGCAGAAAAGTGAAGTCAATTAGAAGCACTCACTTCCTGATGGCTGAGTGTACTGCGCAGCCTCAGACTGAGCTTGACGACGTAGATGTGACGTGAGCAACCAGTCTGACAGTTGTAAGTCTTCTAGTAGTTGTGCAAAGTGAAATCTGAATCACCGAATCTTGCAGAGACGGAGAGCGTGAGCAGGGGCAACTTTTGGTAAGTATTCTGATGAATTATTTAGTCATTTTGCATACTATTTATTTATTTTAAAATTTAACGCTAGTACGCCATTTTAAGTTAATGCATCCTGTCTATACGGGTATATATGGTAATTTCTCTACTGCACTACAGAGATTTGTGTGGTTATGACGCAATCATTAGCCTATTTTTACAAAAATGGCTTCTACAGGGCGAATAGTGTAAGATACAAAGTAATGGAGCCTTTTATACATTTTCGTGTTTCTTTAGAAATAAACAATGGACAAATGGAGTCTTTAAACGCCTCAGATGTAAAGTTATTCGCTGTCAAAATGACGCCAAAATGAATGGGAGTCAATGGGATGCTAACAGCAGGTGATGGCTTGGTTAGCAATGGCTGCGCCTATGGAAGGTACGCTTTCTGGGTGTAGGATAACCCCCTTGGCAGCACTCCTCTCAGAAACTGAAGCCTATGCTCCTTGATCACCCCCCGGTGGCCGGTCCCAGTATAGCTCCTAATCCCCACCTCTCCATGTATTACAATGGACGCGAGACAAACTAAACAATCAAATTACACTTCAAATAATTTTTTCCCAAAGATGGTTTCTGTCATTGTAGGCAGTTTTTATCACCCTGATTTCATTTCAAGTGTTCATTTTTTAAATAAGTTTGGTTTTAGTTAGTTATTTGATGCTATAAAAATGGGGGTGTGATGTCATGATTGACAGCTGTGATTGACAGTCTGAGGCACCAATTAACTGTTTTCAGGATTTTTGGGAGGAGATTGGAGCTTTAGCTTTAATTTCTACATTTCCATAACTTTTTATTTCACACCATCATAATGAATTGTTCTGCATCTGTGAGAGTGTGGCGGGCTTTTGATAATCGTGCCTCTACTTCCTGCTCTCTACTGCGCAGACTCCGGTCCCGAGATCGCTACTGTGCAGACTCGGTCCCAAATCTGAGCAAGATGTCAGCGCCGTGTGCAGGCCTCCGAAAGCTTCAACTCTCGTCAGCGGAAGCCAATGAAGTTGCGTCATCCGTATTTTTTTACGGTCTATGGTACAAAGACTTAATCAAGAATCCAACAGCTCAACCGTTTAGTTCACCTGAAAATGAAAATGATGTCATTATTTACTCACCCTCATGTTGTTCCAAACCATACGACTGTCTTTGGTGGATTTCAGAGATGTCTCAGTGGGGTTTTTTTTTTTTGTTCTTTTGGACCCCATTGACTTTCATTATTTGGACAAAACAGTTTAAACATCCTTCGAAATCTCTTCTTTTGTATCATACAGGTTTAGAACGACATGAGGGTGAGTAAATGATGACGGGATTTTCCTTTTTAGGTGAACTATTCCTTGTATCATGTTGCATGTATCTTTAAATAGCAAGGGGACAAAATAGTTTACTGGCAATTATTAAATACAGTCATGACATGTCCCTTTAAGAACATCCAAAAAAAAAAATGCAATTCCTTGGGAAATAATCTACTCAAATGAACTATTTCCATTACAGTATTTCTTCTGTGTGGTCTTGTGGTCAGTTAAAATAAAGACAGATCCCAACCTTTGCCTTTATTTAGTTTAGTCTGTATTTCTGTCATCCGTACAGTGAATCTAAAATGTATTCATACAGCGAACATACATAGATGATGTCTGCTCAGAGATGCTTTCAGTTAAAAGTGTGATGAAGATATTGTGCGTGAGTTTTATGTGTGTCTGTGTGTTGAGGTCTGTTTTTCAAGTGATCAGTGATGTGATGATGGTTCAGGTGGTCAGTACAGGATGTTTGTGCATGTGTTTGCGTATGTGTACATGTTTGCTTTTAAATGAAAGACACAATTGTTTATATAGAGAGGGGAAAGGTCAAACCATGCTGAAGCAAAAACAAGACAGCAGCTCTGAAGTGAGCCTACAGCACACACAAACTGTTTGTTTATGTGTGAGTTTTAAAGGGGATTGCATGAGCCTGAAGGGGGTTGGCATGAGTTTGTCTTTATCATGTGTTCATCACCAGATTAATTATGTACTAGATGTGTGTGGGGGCGTGTTTATGTGTGTTTGTTGTCTGCTTCCATGGTTACCATGTCCATCACTGCTCCATGTTTTCTATGTCTGATGCTATGAATAATTCATCCAGCCCTTCAGATGGCAATATGCATGATCAGCTCATTGATATCCATGAGTAGTTTTGCGTTTAAATTTGAATAGGAGATTATGAAAGCGCATATCCTCTGTATCTGTATAATAAGTGGCATTCTGGATTGATTAAAATCTGATCTTCCTGTCTCCCTCCTGCTGTCCACAAACTCTATAAACATAATTAATGAGATTTGTACGTCAGGCCTCCTCCACACAAGCCAAGTGTTATCAATTATATGATGGTTTGGCTAAATGCAGGCAGCCAGCAAGTCTGAAATGATTTTCAAAATACAGACAAAAGGAGAACAGAGTGATAATTCAACCGTATTATGGTTTTTCTTGTATACCCTTTCATGCAGTATGTTATATAGCTGTTTGTGAATGTAAACATTCTGCAAAGTTGTACATTCGAAAGTGCACGATAAATAAAGTTATTGTCTCCCAAAAGAAAGAATTGACACTGAACGGCCTATACGAGTCGTTTATATTTCGAATCCCACTGCGTGACGGTCACATGAACAGACATTTGCGTAATGCCCACCTATGTAGTAGGTTATCCGCACGCGAACAATTTGACCAGCCCTCAAATGTCATTTTACTGATGACTGCTTCTCAAATCTCAGGGGTTCAACACAGGATTCGCAAAATGCTTGCTCTTGACCAGCTTGCTTCTCAGAATCACAACCTATAAGATTGAATAATTATTGATGTATCTATTTTCTTCAAAAGATGTAGTTTTGTGTTTTATATTGTGTAAGTTACCAGCTAACCGGCTAACACATTATTACTGTCTTACTGAAATACTTCTGCTAATCAGCTGTGGGCCACTATTACCTAAAACGGTGTCTATTCATGCAGTTAGTCTGTCGTTCTAACTACTTTAAATAAAGATAAAGGATGGAGCATGATTTGTTTTACAAACTTTTATTTTACATCAATCATTCACGTTAGTGCTCGGCTAACATATGCACTGTTATTGATACAATTCCCGCATGTGCACCACAATAAATTAGAAATATACACATTGTTTCATGATGGACATACACTTGTTAATGCTGATGGTGAGGAATTACAGTTGCAACATCTCAAAATCGTCCTTGCGATGGAGGTTTGGGTTGAATAACTTGCTTGTTCTTCCAATGTTTCATCATCAACGCTGGGATTGATATGGTAAAATCAACGTCATTGTTACTGTCTTTAAAGTGTGTACAAATGGTGAGCTTTAGGAAGCCTCCGCATGGAGATGGAGTTTAGTCAATGGTAATGGGTGTTTAGATTCCGAAACACGCACTGTACCTGGTAGACCAATCACAACAGACTGGGCCATCTGACCAATCAGAGCAGAATAGGCTCGCAGAAAGGAGAGATCTAGAGAGACTAATTAATCCGTTGAGCCGTTTGAGAATCATTGAAAAATGTGGTGATGTGCAATGTATATTGTGAGAAAATTAAACCTTTGATGCATGTAAACCTGTTGTTGGAGACCTCCAAAACAAAATTAGGAGCCTTTAAAGTAACAATAGGGGCACTTTAAGCAATGTCACACATGCATTCTCACTCTTGTACTAAAAATGAGCATGGCTTTAATTTGGCAGCTGATAATCACAGCTGTGCCTATACTTACAATAAGTTAATATTGAATCATTTACAGCCAAAATTTGCCCAGCTATGTCATAGGTTTTTTCTTTGCTAATGGTTTGCATGATCTCTTCCACATTGAGCCTCAGTGGCCGTTACAACTTCCAGTGCAGAACAATGCATGGAATTTGTTTTGTCTACGATGCACTATATTATAATGTAATTAGTTGTGATTTGACAGAACGAGTTTGCTAATACCAGTTGCACTGGAAGAATACTAAACCAGAAGCTCATGTATAGTGCATAGTGTTAAAATTCTTTGCATGTTGCTTAATAGAACAGCATGGAGTACAGTGATTTCCCTTCCTTGCTCAAAATGTTCTTTGATTACTCTTTAATCCACTTCAGGTTTTTTCTTGTCCTGTTCTCTGCCCACTCTGAACCTGGAGTGTGAGAAAACACTGAGAGTTTTTTTCACAACTCTGTAGATACTTGCACTATAACTTGAAATGACCCAGTGCTCTTGTAATCTATATCAGCACTCTTTAAGCACTGCTTGTCCAATGTAACTGGTAAAAAAAAGAGCTTTTGAAAGGCGTAGTTGTGTTTGCAGTGTTTCTGTGCTTCATCTGTTTGTAATTTTAAGAGAGAGAGAGAGAGAGAGAGAAAACAAGCAAAAAAAAAGAGACAAAGAGTCTTTCGCTGACGAATGATCTTCCATGCATCTGACAGCTATTCAGTGATCATTTGTTACAAATGTGCCTGAGCGTGTGAGGAAAAAGAGGGAGGGACTGAAGAGGGAAAAGAGGGAAAGGGAGGGACGAGAAAAAAAATGTTTTGAGGTTGAATATGTGACGTTTGGTTGGCCATTTTAATAGCCTATAGCCATGTTTGTGTGTCGTGTCAGCAATCAGAAGATGTTAGACTATTTTTCCTGACTCTCTCACTGTTTATTTGCTTCAAGTTAGTTTGTGAAAAAATTAAACGGGCAACCCTTTTTCTCTTCTCTTCCCTTCCCTAGTAAGGGATGACTCAGCCCTGCTTTTTTCTGTGTGCAAAGGAAAAAAGAGAAGGATGGCAGATGGTGGAAATATAAACTAAGAGATCTATTGAAAATAGGAAAAAGTAAGGGAGAGTCTGATCGGGATTGACTTACAAAGTCATGCAAGTCTGATAACAGGAAAGAGAGAGAGAGAGAAGTATTTTGTTTTTGAAGTGGTCTTTTGACTAATCATCTGTGGGTGGGGCTTTGGGTGTGGGAGACTGTCATCAAAGTTTTCCCTTCATGGACTTCTAGAGCAACAGAGAAGAGAACGAATACATTTGTTTTAGTTAAAGAGAGAGGGGGAGAGAGAGGAGAGCTCTATTAGTGTGCAAGCGTAGAGGATGGACCATGAGCATGTTTGAATATGGATGTGCGTGTGCTTCAGCATAATGGGTAGATTTTGGAGTGTGTCACATGCCGAACCAAGAGAGACTACCTGCATGTGATAAGATGCACACACAGATTCTTCAAACACACCCTGAAGATTATTAGTGCATAAACACCAGGAGTGAGGGATTCCCTTAGAGAGAGAGAGAGATAGATAGTGTGAAAAAGGGAGAAGGATGAAGTACCGCCGCAGGGTAAGTCTTCTTGTTTTAATTACATCTGTCTATGTGGGTGTGTCGTATGTGTCTGTATTCCTGTGTTCAAACAGTGGTGTTTTAGTTCCTAAAGGTGAAAACCAGTATCCCACTTGGTGTTTTCGGTGTGTATATAAGTGGTGGATTACAAAAATATTTTTCAGATATTTTGAGTGAGTGCAGAAGTTTTGTTGTTGATTTGCCACTCCTTTATGCACAGCATGTCATGCATAGCTATGGTGACACATATCTTTCCTAAGTGGCTAGTCTGCCTATCTTATTGTCCTAGCCAGAAATCACTCATATGGGCTGCAGAGCACAAAACAGCCCTTATATGGAAGAGCTGGCGACATATAAACTCAGAGAAAGCCCAGAGAAACGGCTCAGTGCCAGATTATACAGCAAAGCTGTAGTACACCTCCCTCACGGAGTACAGTACCCACATTCTCAGCTGGCTTTTGAAATACATTTACATTTAATCATTTAGCAGACGCTTTTATCCAAAGTGACTTACAAAGGAGGAGAGCAATACAAACAACTAAACAAACAAGGGGCAACAGCGTGCAAGTGCTGTAACAAGTCTCAGTTAATCAAGCACACATAGTACAGATACACTTTTTTTTAACACACAAACAGAAAAAAAGAATAATATGGCTAAGTGCTAGTCTTTATTGGTCAGGTGCTGCTGGAAAAGATTTGTCTTTAGAAGTTTTTTTGAAAATGGCTACAGACTTTGCTGTGCGAATTGAGATCCAGGTCATTCCACCAGGTGGGAACGGTCCAGGAAA
This sequence comes from Romanogobio albipinnatus, assembly GCA_023566225.1. NCBI lineage: Eukaryota > Metazoa > Chordata > Actinopteri > Cypriniformes > Gobionidae > Romanogobio > Romanogobio albipinnatus. The sequence continues at coordinate 35,306,174 of CM042242.1, forward strand.
AGGTCCGTGAGAGTGATTTCATGCCTCTTTGGGATGGCACCACAAGGCGTCGTTCACTTGCAAAATGCAAGCTTCTGGAGGGTGTGTAAGTCGGAACAAGCGAGTTTAGATATATTGGTGCAGAGCCTGTGGTTGCGTTGTAGGCGAGCACCAGTGCCTTGAATTTGATGCGAGCGGCTATAGGAAGCCAGTGCACCTGATGAAGAGAGGCATGATGTGCGCTCTCTTCGGCTCATTAAAGACCACCCTCGCTGCTGCATTCTGGATCAGTTGCAAGGGTTTGATAGTGCATGAAATACAAATTGTTATATAGAAATACAATGCATAGAGCCCTCAAACTTAATCAGAATTCTTTGTTGGATAGACAATGTGTGACACGTGCTGGAACTCGTGATTTAAGTCGCATAAACAAATTGATCAACCCGAGATCTCTTTTCTTTTGCATCTGGCATTTCTTCCGTTTTGGGCAATTGCAGATGTAAAAGTCACTCAAACTTAATTTGGAGGTAGTCAAAAATGCATGTGACCACATTGTATTTGTAGTGTAAAGGCTAATCTATCCTGATGCATTCTGGGCAGCAGCTAAGGACCATCTACTCAATCAATCAACCTCTGCACTAAAACAAGGGTTTTACATGTTGGTTATGTGCAAATTTAAAATAAATATAATCCCCTGGTTTCACTTAAGCCTAGTCCCAGACTAAAATGCATGTTTGAGCTGTTTTAACTGAAAACTGACATATCTTAAAATAAAAATGTTGATACTTTTTAGGAAAAGTAATGCATTGTTACCTTTGCATGACTTTTTCTCACCTGTAAATAACAACAAGTTATATTTTTGGGCAAATGTAAAGGCCCTTTCACACCAAAATTTAGATAATAAGGCTGAAGGAAATGCATATTCACGCGTGTACACCTTTGTTGTGCTGCCACTCTGGATTGCAGACGAATAGGAGGCAGGAGAAGAAAGTTTAACACTTACTTCACCAATAAAAACAAATAAACTAAAGTCATTTTTGCTTATGGTTTAACTGACTTATCGAAGGTCAGCAAGTACAATGGTCAATAAAATGAGATTAAATGCATAAAAAGATTTGTTTTATTTAACATATTTAATTATTGGAGGTTTGCGTAGTATTCTGATTTTGCATTTCACTGATTTTATTCATTTTGAGGAATACTGAATTAAGATTAGTAAATGCATGTTCACATTTAGTCTAGAGCCACAATAACCCTAATGTTTACACACAACAGCTCTGCACTTACACATGATTTCACTCAACATGACGACAGGAGAGCTGTCAGTCAGGGAATGGGAAAACAAAGTAAACAACTTATTAGAAAAGTAACTCAGATATTTTGTTGTAAATTTAAAAGTAATGCATTACTTTACAGCAACTTGAAAAAGTAATCTGATTACGTAACTCGAGTTACTTGCAATGAGTTATCCCCAACACGCAAAAAAGATCCTGAAATCTGGTGGACTTCAAAACAGCACAAACACAGAACCAACCGAATGTAGTATACACTTTGTTTGTGCTCATTAATGTATATCTGCTGCTCAGCTGTGTGTTGCCATCTTCAATTGGTTCTTTATCATTGCTCAATTAAAAAGTTGTTTTCTCTAATAATCATTGCCACCCATCATCAGACCTGCTCAATAGTACATTCCTCCAGCTATAGTTTGTGGTATCTGCCTAGTTGAAGTCTCTGTTGTGATATCCATGCTGTTTTTTAAAGAGGTCCTGTAGCTCCTTTAAGAAATCCTTCATGCAGGTGAAATCTGAGAGCCTGTACTCTTGAGCTGTTTGAGCTATCCCTAATTTTGTCTTAGCAACAGTTTGCATTGAGCCCCCTTTTAGCCATGCAGCCTTAAACTCCAGCAGCTTGGAATCAGTATTTTTTATTTATTGCAACATTACTTTTTTTTCAAACATGCACATCAGTGTTTTGTCCATGACTTTCAATGGTATTCAGTTGACTAATTCTGGGTGCCTTTTTATTTGATCAGTCTGCCATGAAACTGTTGTAACCAGGCTGCTAAAAGTGCTTCAGAAAAAAACCCCGAAATACTGAACTATATAGTAGTTTACTTTCTCAAATAAAACCCTAAAGACTCAATGAATCAGCGACATAAGTATATAAACTAAATTGATCAATACTAATTGAATGGACAGAAATCTTAACTATGGTCTATACATGTTTTCTTGTAATTTATGTATTTCCCGAGGCCTGTTGCTGAAGCTGGTTTCAGTTGCTACTAGGGGTGTAACGGTACACAAAACTGACGGTTCGGTACGTACCTCGGTTTTGAAGTCCCGGTTCGGTATGGATTCGGTACAGCAGTTTTACAAAATTGCTTTTTATTAATTTTTATTCAACAGTGGTTTAATGAAAAAAATTGTGTCTGTCCTTAAATGAATTAAATTATAACTAAAAGTTTCTTAAAGATAATGCTGTAAACTATATAGGGAGCCCTTACTTACATATAGCTATTAAAGAAAGCCCAAACTATTAGCCTAAATTCAGTTTCCATGATTACATTCATAACCGTTCGGTACACGCGTGCACCGTACCGAAAGCCCTGTACCAAAACGGTTCAATACGAATACGTGTTCCGTTACACCCCTAGTTGCTACCCAGGAAAGTTTGAGTTTAGTTTGAGCAAAGTCGTTTTTTTGGGGTTCACAAAGGTTGATTGGTTTTTAGCTGTGTTCCTCGCCATGGTAACTACACAGCTAACCTGCTCCGGTGTAGGTTTTATTCTGGGTTAGGGATCGAAAACCAAAACTGGCCCAATCTGCTGTGAGCAAAGTGACATGTATTTGTAATAAAGCCACTCCCCCTATATCTCTCGCTCCAAATTAAAGCAGTTAGTGAAAAAAAGAATTGAGACAAAATTGCTCATCATCTTGTAATGAATGTAATTTCAGTTCTACTTTCCGAGAATGAATTGCATTCATATGCATTGAAAGACAACAGTATACAAGCACTGTAACAAACAAACTCAACTGACTGGCTTCTCTCCTGTATGATTTCACATGAATCTCTTCAAACCTAACTGTACATGAACACAAACATCCATAGTGCAACCATAATCAAATTACTCTGTCATATTCAAAGTGCAAACAGAGCAAAACCGAGATCAGAGCTAAGAGGTGGTTAACTACACAGCCCAGCATAAGATAAGTTTGATATGTGGAGACTGGCTATTGTATGTCTTTTGATTCACGATCACACATACTCTGTGTATAGGGAGTGGCGGTGCTGCACGCATTCTAGATAATAAGACATTTAACAGACACTCTATCAGGCTCTGTTGCACACAAATCTTCCGCCATGGTCCGGTCAACCATCTCACCTTACTCATCACGTAATCAGTGAATTTTGTCAACTCTAAACCTAACAAAATAACATACTTCACCTTTAACCCTTATGTGCTGTTGGGGATGTTTTCATCCACTATGGGGGGTTTTTGAGTCTTAATTTGGCCATAACTTTCTCTGTGTTTCAGCAAATGGAATGATTTTTGGTGACAAATCTTATTTTAACATATATTTTGGGAAAATGCTTGATTTTTTTCAAAAACTCAACAGTACACTCTGGGCAAATTCACTACCCTTTCGTTATGTTCGTGGATGAAAACAGCCACTAAATTAAACTGCTGTAAAAATGTATCAGATAAATATGTTTTGAATATTTTTTTTTTGCATAAATCTATTAATCAACCTCAGTCCTGATCAAAACTACTAAATGTTTAAATATAAATTCAGGATTTTAACTCTTTAATTGCCAAATTCATAAATGATGTCACTGATTTGGGGAAAAAACACACAAAATGACTGATTTTCAATATAAAATGTGATTGTGGACTGGATTTGTTTTTTTACCTTTTATCACAGTTTTGGACATGTCAAAGATCAGAAACAACATTGGCTTTGATGCATTGTTAGTTTTTGCAGCATCAGATTTAAATTTTTTCTCCCTCATTTACTGTTCGTGGCAGTTTTTGTCCCATTGACTTCCATTATAACCACATTTTTTGATTGCAACGCCATGACACCATATACTCATGCATTTTTGATTGTTGATGGTTTTCCCTGTTGGGAAGAGGTACAATTTTTAAATTTTACAGTTGATAACCATGTGGCACCATTAACCCTTTAGATAGGACTGTGTAAAAAAAGCGTCTCGGTTACGTATGGTAACCCTCGTTCCCTGAAGGAGGGAACGGAGACGTACGTCGGTAATAACCGACGAATTGGGGATCACTTCAGAGAGCCCCTATCAGCTTCGAGAACTTAAGAACAGGCCAATGAACAATTAGCGTGCGAGATTTGCATCTCGCGCTCCGCCCCGCGCCGCGGGTATAAACAGGAAGCGAGAGCACCGCACTGACGTTTTTCACTGAGGAGCCGAACCAGAGACCGGCCAAGCAGTGATGGAAGGAACTGTGGCGACGGGACGTACGTCTCCGTTCCCTCCTTCAGGGAACGAGGGTTACCATACGTAACCGAGACGTTCCCTTTCAGTCGGTCACTACGACGTACGTCGGTAATAACCGACGAATTGGGATCCCTATGGAAAACGCCACAGTTACTACCACTTCCAGCGCCCAGCGAGAGCCCCTCAGACCCCGTTCTGAAGCGGGCGGGAAGATTCACGCTAGAAGAGTCATACTGCTGTTCCGCAAGACCCATTCAGCAGACTTGATTGGATAACGCTGGGAAAGCGTGCCCGAAGGACGCTGCGGGAGCCACATCATGCCCGGAGGGAGTTACCATGTGGAGAACACGTATGGGCTGGCCGTGGGCAGCACAACATACGGAGTCCCAGGGGAGGCCCCGGCAACTAGGCGGGGGACGACACCGTACTAAGACGGCAGAGAACTCTGCCAAGGGAAAGACACGAGCTCGCCGTAGGGAGCTGTACCGTGGAAGATACACGTATGGGACCGCCGTAGGGGTCACGACATACGGAACCCAGCCTGACACAAGTTCCACCAATGCATACGAGTGCCAGACCTGGCGTCGGATGCTCCGCAACATCCGACTGCCGAGGGGTGCGGAGGACTCAACAGGGTTCGCCAATCCTGGGGAACTCGACTGGAGAAAATAAGCGCACGTATCCGTTCCAGGGGAAGGGAATGCCGCAGCAAGCCGACACTAGAACGGGCACTTCAGTGAAGCTGACTATGGGAAGCGAGCACACGAGAAGCCACCGGCTCTACACGCAGGCTATAAAATCTAGCGAAAGTGTTGGGTGTCGCCCAGCCCGCAGCTCTACAAATGTCTGTCAGCGAGGCGCCACGAGCCAGCGCCCAGGAAGAAGCTACACCCCTGGTGGAGTGCGCTCTAACCCCGAGCGGGCAGGGCACGTCTTGGGATTCATACGCCAAGACGATGGCATCCACTATCCAGTGGGCCATCCTCTGCTTGGAGACAGCCTTTCCCTTCTGCTGTCCTCCGTAACAGACGAAGAGCTGCTCTGAGGTCCTGAAGCTTTGCGTTCTGTCCACATAAGTCCGGAGAGCACGGACGGGACAGAGCAAAGCTAGGGCTGGGTCTGCCTCCTCCAAAGGCAGCGCTTGCAGGCTCACCACTTGGTCCCGGAAGGGAGTAGTGGGAACCTTGGGCACATATCCAGGCCGGGGTCTCAGGATCACCTGAGAATCACCCGGCCCGAATTCCAGGCACGATTCGTCGACCGAAAATGCCTGCAGGTCCCCTACCCTCTTAACTGAGGCCAATGCAATCAGGAGTATTGTCTTTAGAGACAAGATCTTAAGCTCTACTGACTGTAAAGGCTCGAAGGGCGCCCTCTGAAGTGCGGTCAGCACCAGAGTCAAGTCCCAAGAGGGTATAGAAGAAGGGCGAGGAGGATTTAGTCTCCTCGCTCCCCTTAGGAACCTGACGATCAGATCATGCTTGCCTAAGGACTCACCATTAATGAGGTCATGGCTTGCGGCGATGGCGGCCACATATACCTTGAGGGTGGAGGGAGACAGCCTTCTCTCCAACCCGTCTTGAAGAAAAGATAGCACAGATCCGATCGAACATTTCCGGGGGTCTTCTCGGCGAGAAGAGCACCAGTCGACGAACAGGTTCCACTTCAACGCATATAGCCGTCTCGTAGAGGGGGCTCTGGCGGAAGCGATGGTGTCGACTACCGCTTGCGGTAGGTCACCTAGAACCTCCGCGTCCCGTCCAGGGACCAGACATGGAGTTTCCAGAGGTCTGGACGCGGGTGCCATAGGGTGCCCCGTCTCTGAGACAGAAGGTCCTGCCTCAGAGGAATGGGCCAAGGAGGTGCTGTCGCGAGGAGCACTAGTTCCCGGGAACCACGTCCTGTTGGGCCAGTACGGAGCTACCAAGAGGAGTTGCTCCTCGTCCTCCCTGACCTTGCACAGAGTCTGTGCAAGAAGGCTCACTGGGGGAAACGCATATTTGCGCAGAGCCCGGGGCCAGCTGTGTGCCAGTGCATCCGTGCCGAGGGTCCCCTCGGACAGGGAATAGAACAACTGGCAGTGGGTCGTGTCGTGGGCGGCAAACAGATCGATCTGTGCGGCCCCAAAGCGACTCCAAATCAGCTGGACCACCTGGGGGTGGAGTCGCCACTCTCCGGGAAGCACTGGCAACCGCGACAGCTCGTCGGCCGCACGGTTGAGCAGGCCCGGAATGTGAATAGCACGAAGGGACCTCAGATGCTTCTGACTCCACAGGAGGAGATGGCGGGCGAGTTGGGACAAACGGCGGGAGCGTAGACCACCTTGTTTGTTGATGTACGCAACGGCCGTCGTGCTGTCCGTCCGGACCAGAACGTGCTTGTCTTTGAGCGACCCTTTGAGGCGGCTGAGAGCAAGACGAACTGCCAGCAACTCTAGGCAATTGATATGCCATTGCAGTTGGGGCCCCGTCCACAGACCCGATACTGCAAGCCCGTTGTACGTGGCACCCCAACCCGTGGGTGAGGCATCCGTGGAGACAACATGATGCCTGGACACTTGTTCTAGAGGCACTCCTGCCCGTAGAAATGAAGGGTCCGACCACGGGGTGAGGGTTTGGCGGCATCTCGGCGTCACTTGGACACGGAGGGACCCGCTGTGCCACGCCCATCTCGGGACCCGGTCGTGTAGCCAGTGCTGAAGCGGTCTCATATGGAGCAGCCCTAGCGGCGTTACTGCGCTGCCATATGCCCCAGGAGCCTCTGAAATGTTTCAGTGGAACCGCTGTACTGCGTTTGAGCGTACTCAAGCAGCTCAGCACCGACTGGACGCGCTCCTCTGTGAGGCGCGCAGTCATGGCGACCGAGTCGATCTCCATCCCGAGAAAAGAGATCCTCTGTACGGGACAGAGTTTGCTCTTCTCCCAGTTGACCCGAAGACCCAACTGGCTGAGGTGCCGGAGCACCATGTCCCTGTGTTCGCACAACTGCTCCCGCGACTGGGCAAGAATCAGCCAGTCGTCGAGATAGTTGAGGATGCGAACACCACGCTCTCTCATGGGAGCAATGGCCGCCTCCGCGACTTTCGTGAAGACACGGGGCGACAGGGACAACCCGAAGGGTAGGACTTTGTACTGGTATGCCCGTCCTTCGAAAGCAAAGCGTAGAAACGGTCTGTGTCGAGGGAGAATCGAGACATGAAAGTACGCGTCCTTCAGGTTGATCGCTGCAAACCAATCCTGGGGACGGATGCACCTGAAGATGCGTTTCTGGGTTAACATTCGGAACGGCATCCTGTGAAGGGAGCGGTTCAAGTAACGCAGATCCAGGATCGGTCGTAACCCGCCACCTTTCTTGGGTACAATGAAGTACGGGCTGTAGAACCCGGACTTCATATCGGCTGGAGGGACCGGCTCTATCGCGTCCTTCGCCAATAGGACAGCGATCTCCGCCTGAAGCACGGGGGCGCCCTCCTTCGGTATAGAAGTGAAGTGGACACCCCTGAACTTCGGGGGACGCCGGGCGAACTGAATCGCATAGCCGAGTCTGATGGTGCGGATGATCCAGCGAGACGGGCTGGGGAGCGCTAGCCAGGCCCCCAGAGACCGAGCAAGCGGGATCATCGGCACCACGGACGTACCCGGAGCGGGGCAGCGCAGCGGAACGCAGGGGCCCCAGTACGACATGGGAGTGGTCCGTGCAGGGGTCTGGGTCTGACACACGACCTGCATCCGCTGAGGGGACGGGCGAGCTTGGGGAGGCACTTTGTGTGCGTCCGCACAACCGACGCCCCCTGTTGGCGAGGAGAGAGGTGTCTGAGGGGTACGAGGCATGGTAGCGTCGCATACCGCCAGACGCGCTCTCTTGGCACCCAGAGATGTTAGAAACTGCTCTTTTATTGAGAATTTGGGTGCCACTGGCACTGGGGCCAGTGGCGGAACAGAAAGAAAAATGGGGTTCCCCCGGCCCTCCACTGGGGGAAGGAGTGGTGCTGCAGCCATCTCCTGAAGAGCAGTTCCCTCCATCTCTGGGCGGCCCGTCTCAGGGTCTCTTCCGACGGCGCTTGCCACCTGGCTTGGCAGCGGCCTGAGCGGGCTGGACGTTCTTCCCGCGACCGGCTCCACGCCCACGGCCGGTGGAAGGCTGCTGCTGGGCTGGGGCGGGGGCGGCCGCAGGAGGACGTCCTCGGCGACGGGCAGGCGGAGGTGCTGCAGCCGGCGGCTGGTTGGAGGCAGCAGCGGGCCGCCGGTGCAGGATGTGTTTGATGGCCTCCGTCTGCTTCTGGGCGGCCGAGAATTGCTGGGCGAAATTCTCGACCGCGTCGCTAAACAACCCGGCCGACGATATGGGGGAGTCCAGGAACCGGTTCTTGTCAGTCTCCCTCATGTCGGCCAGGTTGAGCCAGAGATGCCGTTCCTGGACCACTAAGGTGGACATCGCCTGACCCACGGAACGGGCGGTAACTTTCGTCGCCCGGAGGGCGAGGTCCGTCGCCGCCCGGAGCTTCCGGAGGAGCTCTGGGTCAGACCTACCCTCGTGCATGTCCAAGAGTGCCTGGGCTTGGTGCACTTGAAGCAACGCCATGGCATGCAAGGCAGACGCGGCCTGTCCGCAGGACCTGTAGGCCTTCGCAGTTAGACTGGACGAAAACCTACAGGCTTTGGACGGGAGACGAGGATCACCACGCCACTCGGAGGCGGTCGCCGGACGCAGCTGCATCGCGACGGCGCGTTCGACTGGCGGGATCCTCTCGTAACCCTTGGCCTGTCCACCGTCAAGGGTAGTGAGGAGGGAGGAGCCTCCAGGTCTGTTTCTGGCACTGAAGGGTGTCGTCCACGACCTGGAAAGCTCCTCATGCACCTCCGTGAAGAATGGCACTGGGGCGGGACGCTGAGAACCAGCGCGACCCCCCCCCAGGAACCAATCATCCAACCTAGAAGGTTCGGGACGTGGTGGAGGGTTCCACACAAGCCCGACCTTTTCGGCGGCCCGGGAAAGCATAGCCATCAACTCAGGGTCCGACTCAGCCGTAGCCACTCTCCCAGAGGGAGGCAGTACAGCTGAATCCTCATCCTCTGAGGACTGGAACTCCCCCTCCGATGCTGCGATCGACATCTGCTCGTCCGCGGGCGCTCCGAAAGAGATGACTGGGCGCCCGTGGGCGGGACCAGCGATCTCTTCCGGTGGCGCCACCGGCAGCGGTGCTTGAGAGGGTTCAGGGACCTGCGTAGGAGCACTAGGCGGGTTTGTCCTGAACGTTATCCTCAGATCACCCCGACCATCCGTCGAAGTAGGTCTATCCTGGTTAGGGATAGCTCTAGATTGAGGTATGGGGAGGGGGACTCCGCCTTCCCGGAGGTAGGTGAGTCTCGACCTAAGCACCGCAATAGTCATGTTCCCGCAGTGAGAACATGAGCTATTCACAAACGCTGCCTCAGCGTGCTGTAAGCCCAGGCACGTGATGCAGTGAGTGTGGCCGTCAGCGGGCGAGAGGGAACGACCGCATCCAGAAACGCACGGGTGGAATGACATCTTGAAAAAGACGCAGTGTCACACCCGTATTGCTCTTTTTGTGAGGAAACGCTCTTTTAAGAGAGTGCTGAAGCACCCAGGGAAACCGCGGCAACACACAGGGGATAGTGCAGCCTGTGTTTGCACTCAAAGAAAGGAACGCCCACCGATACCAACAGATTGCTGTGATAACAGCAGTTTGTTCCTTCTAGCAGCTGAGTTCGCGGTCCCGCTGGAAAGCGCCGTCACACCAGCACACGATCCTCTTCTCTGTTCTGATGAATCTCTTTCGCTGAAAAGACAGGAAAGCAGTCTCTGCAACTTCAACGCCGGTTCGGCTCTCACGCCATGCAAATCTCGCACGCCAATTGTTCATTGGCCTGTTCTTAAGTTCTCGAAGCTGATAGGGGCTCTCTGAAGTGATCCCCAATTCGTCGGTTATTACCGACGTACGTCGTAGTGACCGACTGAAAGGGAAATTAGTTTCTGGCTTTTCAGTGGAGTTTTCTATGGACTTTTATATGGAGTATAACAGCATATTATTGTGTGTGTGTGTGTGTGTGTGTGTGTGTGTGTGTGTGTGTGTGTGTGTGTGTGTGTGTGTGTGTGTGTGTGTGTGTGTGTGTGTGTGTGTGTGTGTGTGTGTGTGTGTGTGTGTGTTCGTGTGCGTGTGCATGTGCACTTTTTATATTGAAAATAGTCATTTTGTATGTTTTTTCCCCCCAAATCAGTGACATCCTTTATGAATTTGGCAATTAAAGAGTTAAAATCCTGAATTTTTTTAAAAACATTTAGTAGTTTTGATCAAGACTTGAGGTTGATTAATAGATTTATGCAAAAAATCTGATCTACAGCAGTTTAATTTAATGGCTGTTTTCATCCACGAACATAACGAAAGGGTAGTGAATTTGAACAATGAATGCACAAGGGTTAAATAAGTATATAAATAAATTGAAAACTCTGCACTGAACAGTCCTAAACAAGTCTTACACAAAGACATTGCAAACTTGGCATCTGTTGAGCTAATGAATCTTCAGTCTGTCAAATCGACTCAAACAAGTATTGTTAACAACACTCAAGATCAGAAACTGATTAAACCAAGATCATTAACTTTAAAAAACAAATCATGATTAACAAATATGATTACACTTCCATGTTCATGTCCATTACATCATAAATACAGTAACAGATAAAGGTAGTACAGTTTCACAAAAGCAGAAGAACATAAGAATACAATAGATCATCACAGACAGGGGCGATTCTAAGATTTTCATTTTAGGGGGGCTCAGCCCCCAGTGAGAGTATGAAAAAAAAGGTATCACTTTAGTTTAGGGTCCAATTCTCACTATTAACTAATAGCTTATTAGTATGCATATTATGATATTGGGTGTTTATTATTACTTATAAAGCAAATATTAATGCCTTATTCTGCATGACCATATTGTACATCCCTTAATCATACAATGTAGGCAGGTTTATAATCACAGAAGTCCCAAATGTGTTCGGCGGCTTGCTCCCCCGAGAAAATTTGGATTTCCATGATCTACATATGTGCATTTTAAGATATTCTGAACGCCAAAAAATTTGTTAACAATAGCTTGAAAACCATGTCAGTGGGCAGATATGACTGATAAAGTTTTTCCATTTTCGTCAGTGAAGACAGTAAACATATGTTTAACTGATATTTATATGTTTTATGAATCATTTTCGTAGATATGTTAAGGCTACACTCTAAAAAAAAAAAGGTTCTATATGGCACCAAAAATGGTTCTTGGCTCGTAATCAATCACCGCTGGTTCTTCAGCGGTTCTTCAGAGGTTCTTCACCGGTTCTTTGACTAAGGTGCTATATAGCACCGCTACCATATACAGAACATGTTAAGATATGGTGCTATATAGCACCAAAAGTGGTTCCCCTATGATTACGACGAAGAACCATTTTTGGTGCCATATAGAACCTTTTTTTTTTTAGAGTGTACCAGGAAAGCTAGGTAACTAAATATATTAAATTAATTTACAATATGCACACATTCATTACTATTAATCTTATGCCTAATCTGATGAAAACTGCTTTGTTAATATTTCTTGTTTGTTAATTACATTATGAATCCCATTATAGGCCTATTTTCAATTCAAAATGGCGAAATTAGACAAAAGTTTATTAATTTTCCTAAATATTTTTGTCATTTGTTTAACATTTCTGACTTAAAGAAGCAGCTGTCAAATATGAAATGTTTAGTTTAGCTACTTGCATATTTCGCACTTGACGTCGAGTCGTGCTGCTAAAATTCACCCTCAGCAGCTTCTGTGCATACATAAAGCCCGCCTACTCTGATTTGATTGGTTTTCTCAAATATTTTGACATTGATGAGCGGTGACAGACCAGTGAGGCTCAGATCAACACACACACCTCTGCTTCTGATGTGCGCTCTGCTCATCGCTGGTGCGGATTGAAAAACACGCTAATTAAAAGACGGGACGAAGCCGAAGCCTCCTGCCAGTTTCATGTGTTATAAAGGTTAATCACACATTTTCTAGGAGGGCTGGGCAGAAGTTTAGGGGTGGCTGAAGCCCCCCCCAAAAATGGCCTAGTGACGCCCATGATCACAGACAATTGCTCACAAACCTTGAATGAACAGAAGTTGTTTTTGAGTTGTAAATGGGTTGTTTTTTAGTTTCGAAACACATAGACTTGTTTGGTAAAAAACGCTTGGCATGAGCATGAGGAGAGGAATTCATTTCAGGGACGGATATTATTATCTGCTGGAGCTTGTTTGTGTGTTTACAGTATGTCTGCATCCTAGTGTGTAGTGTACATAAGAACACAAAACATAAACACACAAGACTACGAGAACAATGGATTAAGAATGGAAAAAGGAAATATGTGAAAGTGCAGGTGTCTGAGGAGGGGGAATCTGGTGAGTCGTTAAAATCTTGTTAGGCATTTTAGGCGACTCTTATCGCCAATTCATTGGAAAAGAATCTGTGGAACAACAGTGGAGCAGAGCCAAGGAAAGTGGACATCCACTCACACTCCCAGCAGATTATTGTTCTAGCATGTGCTTCCACAGGTGACCTTCCTGCCTCTCGCAAACACACACACAAACACTCTCTTTCCTCACTCCAAAGACACACTTCCTCAAACACTTAAATTCTTGTCAGATTTTCCACTGGATTCACATGCCGAGATACCACCAGCACTAGCTCTGAAAAACAGACCACTGTGTTTGTGTGTCAGGAATCAGTGCCAAATAGTTTCATGGCACCCTTTCTTAGTGAATTTGTACTTGCATGAATGTGTGTCATTTTTGTCTTTTGTTGATTTGTCCTTATTCTGACATTTGCTTATTTACTTATAATAAACGGGTCCATAGGGAATCTCCACACTATTTTGTTTGCATTTCTGCACTGATTTTGGAGGAAAATCTGCAGAATTCTGTGATATTGGTTAAAATATGTTGGAATGTGTTGTATACTAGATTCTAGTACTAGATTCTTAGTTGAAATGGTCAACCAATTACACAAAGCATTTAATAAAAACACAAGGGGTGGGGATGTGTACAACTTTGTGAATGACGTGCGTTTCAATTCTGCGGAAATCTGTGGAACTTTCTTCAGAATTTCTGTGGCCGCAGATTCCAAGTGGACCCAGTTATAAGTAGCTATCTCAGTTCCTGTACTGTGTTCTGTGTTCTGCTGTGTGTAAGTGTTTGCATCAGTGTTCTCTTTGTGTTTTTTTTTTCACTTTCTACCTCACTTTGTCTCTCTCTCTATAGGTGGTTAATGTAGAAGGGGGTGTAAGGTTAGTAATGGAGAGCGCTCTCTCTGCAAGAGATCGGGTCGGTGTCCAAGACTTCCTGCTCTTGGAGAACCACAACAGTGAAGCTGCTTTCATTGAAAACCTGCGGCGACGGTACAGAGAAGGACTCATTTATGTAAGACATACACAAGCACCAGCTTAATGACACTTACACAGAATATGCTAAATATGACCATGTACATAGTATAGTATAAATAGTATAAATATATAATGCTATTTAAAAGTTTAAGATCAGCAAATATTTGTTTTATTATTTATGTATTTATTTATTAAGCAATGACATCATCTATTTTAAATAAATTATGTTCTCATGAACTTTCTATCATCAAAAAATTCTGAAAAAAAAGGCTGTTATGGTTTTCACAAAGATTTTAAGCAGCAAAACTGTTTTCAACAATGATAATTATAAGAACTGTTTCTTGCGCACCAAATCAGCATATTAGAATGGTTTCTGAAGGATCATGTGACACTGAAGACTGGAGTAATGATGCTGAAAATTCAACTTTGCCATCACAGAAATAAATTACATTTTAAAATATAAAATTAAAAAAGAAAACTATTTCACAACATTACTTATTTTTGATCAAATAAATGTAGCCTTGGTGAGCAAAAGAGACTTCTTTTTAAAACATGAAAAAAATCTTACTGAACATTTGAATAGTAGTTTACATTAACTTTGTGGTTTTCTGCTTTCATCCACCTTTCTTTTTCTCTTTCTGCTTCTTTGTCTCCCTCTCTCTCTTTATAAGACTTATATTGGATCAGTGCTGGTGTCAGTGAATCCTTACAGAGAGTTGGAGATTTACTCCAAACAGAATATGGAGCGCCACAGAGGAGTCAATTTCTATGAGATCTCACCTCACATGTGAGTGCCAAGTGTGTGTGTGTTTGTGTGCCATGGCCATGAGAATCCCTGAGAACATTCCGCCAATTCTCTAGAATGACTCACTTTCCTGGAGATTCCAGAGACTGGAGCGTGCATACAACTTTCCACTTTACACACACATTCACACGCACACACACCCACATGAAATCCTTCCCCACACCCATGATATTCCAAGCTGTTTGATCTATTTAGAGATTGCCAGTTATTAGAAATTTCAGATCGCATTTGTTTTTGGTCTATGTCTGTTAGCTTTGAGGCTAATGCTAATGTACTCCTACTAATGCTAATTCACTTTTAGCTCATACATGCATTTAGAATTTCTCTTCTCATTCAGGAAAATGGACAAAAAATATTGATGACTCATCCTGCACTACATAGAATATTATCCACTCAGATTCAAGCAAGTAGCAAATCATTATGGCTGTGTCATTCTGTAACTGAAATAGCCTACTGGCTATTTAAAAAAAGGGCGTTCAATAATGTCCCACGTATATTTTCGGTTTCAATATAGAAATGTCATTACAATAAAGAAAACTCTGCCCGTCAAAAATCTTATGGTGTTTTTAACCATTTAAACGGATGAGGAACAGTTTGTGTCTTTGAAACACTTTAACTGGTTTTATCTGTGATTAAACAGTCTGTATCTGTCTGTGTGACTTCAGTTTTGCCCTGGCGGATAATTCATACCGTGCACTGCGGACTGAGAGAAGAGATCAGTGTATTCTCATTTCTGGAGAGAGTGGTGCTGGAAAGACTGAGGCCTCCAAAAAAATACTTCAGTACTACACACACATCTGTCCCACTCGCAACAACACACACACTATCAGAGAGAGACTGTTACAGTCCAACCCAGTACTGGAGGTAAGCACACACAAACACTGTAAGGATCTTCTGTAGTCTGGACACAGCATGCTAAATGTCAGTCTCACTCTGTCACAACAGGCTTTTGGGAATGCTAAAACTCTCCGGAATGACAACTCAAGTCGTTTTGGGAAATACATGGACATTCAGTTTGACTATAAGGTAAATTAAACACATATCTACATTTAGGGCACAACCCTTTGGTGAAATCCCAAATCTACTGATCTTATTTTGGACGCATGTGTTTTGAAACAACTTTGATAACACTTTGGCTACGTTCACACAAGTGAAAGACCAATATATTTATTATTTCAGCAGATATTTGGGCATTTTCAGATTATTGCCAAAGGCTTTTACACAAAACAAAGTTATTCCTCTTTTTTACACCATTATAATATGTTATATGTTTCTGTCTCTGTTCAGGGCGCTCCAATCGGAGGTCACATTCTGAACTACCTGTTGGAGAAATCCCGTGTGGCCCATCAGAACCATGGTGAGAGAAACTTCCACATCTTCTATCAGCTGCTGGAGGGTGGAGAGGACCCTCTTTTGAACAGACTTGGTTTGGAGAAAACCAACCCACAACATTATCATTACCTAGTTAAGGTGTGTTTATGTTAAATGTGTGTATATATGTCCATGAAAGAGAGCAGATTTATCTACCGTTGTCAGGCCCATGTTTGCATGTTTTTTGTGTGTAACAGATACACTCTCTATCTCTGTCAGGGTAATTGTCCACGGGTGAGCTCTATCAGTGATAAGAATGGTTGGAAAATTGTGAGAAATGCTCTCACCATCATTGGCTTTCATGAAGAGGAGATACAGGTGAACAGGACACACACACACACACACACACATTCTTGGACATTAAAGATATTCTGTCACAGTCAGGACACATCCTCACAAAGTTCCTCTCCTCTGTAGGAGCTGATGGAGATTGTGGCCTGTGTTTTACATTTGGGTAACACACAGTTTGGTGAGGATGAGGAGGGAGAAACACACGTTACCACTGAACCGCAACTGCAATATCTGTCCCAGGTGTGTACTCGTGCTCAAAGTGAGTTAGTATCCTGTCTCAAGTGATATCTCAATATAAATGTCTGAACTATACCTGTTTCTGGGGAATTAGATACCAGTCTCATTAGTCGCTTGTCTCAGGTTTGCTGTGTACTATTGTGTGAAGAACAGAGTGTCCTTAGGTTGTTAGGATGTATACGTTTCAAAGCTTAATTGTGCTTTAGGTCTCCATTTCAGATACAGATGTCAGTTTAATTAGGGGAGACCTGGGCAGTTGAAACTTTTTTCCCCATTATAACTCGCAGACTACTGCAAATGTACCTGCCATATTTTTGTAAAAGGAATGTTTATGTTTATGTGCCAAAGCTACTGTACCAGTGATAGAATGAACATACAGTACTGCTAAATGTAACAAGAAAGACCAGATTATCACATACGGTGGCCCAAAATGTAAAAACACAAAAGTACTCTACGGGCCTTTCTTTAGGCAATTTCATCCAAAATGTCCTTGGTGTTTAAATCACGGCTTTGTGCATTCTCAATTGAAATAATTGCCAGTCCCTAGTCTGTTCTGCGACATGGTGCTCTGAATTTAAATTTTTTTATTAGCATTAGTTTTGAAAACGAGTGCTGTGCTGAAGCTACAGTAACAGGGATGGTAAGAAAGAGAACTAAAACTAGCTAGATGTGATAGAGCTGTTCTCAAAAATCAAAACACTGGCCAGATTTGGAACTGTTGACATCCCAGAGATTCGTCTTTTAAAGGCTGCACGGAATGCGATCAATTGTTGTGGAAGCAAGGACTGGAGACAAGTCTTTGTTGTATCTCTCCACTAACCTCTCACACAATATTTTCTTTTTTTAAATTTGGCACTGCAATGCAGCAGTGTTTGCACGTAGTACAGCGTCATTAAAAAACGATGGCATAGTTCTACGGCAGCCGCGGGGTGCAAAAAATAACAAATGCACACAAGAAATTACAAAGGAACATGAAATAACTGCACATGACATGCATGCAAAAATATATATATTGTGGCCACAAATTAAAAATTAATTCCCTAATTTTAATTAAAAGGTCCGCCTGGGCAGGCCCCCAATCCACCCGGGCCCATTTGCATGTGCATACCCTGCATGCCCAGAAGTGCATGTATGCAGAGCGAAGGATGGAGTCCTGTGTTGTGTGCCCGAATCCACTTTTGCTAGTTTAAAGACGGAAAAAATGGTCATGGTCTAAAAGGGTTGTCCCTATTCTCTTAATGAGTAATAGGTGGGTTTTGGCCGTAACATGCAATAAACCAATCAGAGTCTCATCTCCCATTCCCTTTAAAAGCCAGTTTCCCTGGCACCAGGACGTAAATGCATTTGCTATTTAAACAAGGTGGTGCAGGACGTGGAAACTATAACTGCGCCTGGCGCCGCATTGCGCCTGGGTGTATAGGGCCCATGATGAAACTTTGTATGGCAGCTACCAGCTTGAGTGACGGCAATCTGTCTGAAGCCACAAGATAAAATAGGTATTATTTTGAATTCAAAGGCAATATTACAAATCCAAAAATGTTTATATCCCAGATTTTTTTTGTGGAAGATTTTGAAAAAATTGAAATGATCACACTTTTGTTTAGTGTGACAATTGCCCCAGGTCTCTCCTACTCAGGTTTGCTCAAGCGTATGTGCTTGATGTTCTACAAAAACAAATGTCCTACTAATGTTCCTTGTTTTTTTTCTATCAACAGCTGCTGGGTGTGGACAGGTCAGTCCTGAAAGAAGCTCTTACTCACAAGAAAATTGTTGCCAAAGGGGAGGAGGTAATATCATAATATCTCTGTCTTGTCTCTTACAGCTTTCAACATACTTGATCTTTGCTAACATACTTGTTTGTGTCTGTGTTTGATTTCAGATGATTAGTCCCTTGAGTTTAGAACAGGCGCTTTCTGCTCGGGACTCAATGGCTAAAGCCATATATGGTCGTGCCTTTACCTGGCTTGTCCAGAAGTTAAACCAATCACTGGCCTTTAAGGTGTGACCTTCTTTTCTGATGATGAGGACTGTGCCCTTGCTTTACTTAAATGGGCTTATTTGTCTGAATGTCATCTTGCATGTACTGTATGAATTGGAGCTTAGTGTGCTTTTTTTGCTTTTGATGTGCCCTCTAGTGGAGTGATTTTGAAGATAATTATGTTTTTGATGTTTACAGGATGAAATCTACTACTCCAGTAAATGTTCTTCTATTATTGGTTTGCTGGACATATATGGATTTGAGGTCTTTCAACACAACAGGTGTCTTTCTCACTTTTTGACTTTCAGAACTTTGCTGAAGAATTATAATAACACAGAAAAGGCTATATGCATCATTCAAAACATTTCATATTAAAGAAAATATGAATAAGAGTGGAAGAAAGGAAGAATTAATCAGGACATTCTTCTCTTTTTCTCTGTCAGTTTTGAGCAGTTCTGCATCAATTACTGTAATGAAAAACTACAGCAGCTGTTTATTGAGCTCACACTGAAAAGTGAACAGGAGGAGTACGAGGCAGAGGGGGTCGTGGTGAGTATTTGTGAGAAAATATTTCAAAAATTTCTCTTAATAACTAACTTTTATGAATTAAGCAAGTACATCTTCTATTATGGGCAGCAGACTCCTTTGTTTAGATTTATGTTCTATTCATTTGTATATTATTATTATCAATCTTGCAAATGTCTAATTCATTCCTCTAAGTTAATAGAATGTTATATTTCTGTAAACCTGATACAAAACCATACACTACCGTTCAAATGTTTGATGTCAGTAAGGATTTTTTTAAAGAAATTAAAGGTCCCGTTCTTCATGTGTTTTTGAAGCTTTGATTGTGTTAACAGTGTGCAATATAACATGTGTTCATGTTTCGCGTGTAAAAAAACACAGTATTTTTCACACAATTTACTCATCTGTATACCGCTGTTTTCACTGTCCTAAAAACGGCTGACGAGTTCCTTGTTCTATGAAGTCCCTCCTTCAGAAATACGTAACGAGTTCTGATTGTGCCAGCGGTTCCTGTGTTGTGATTCTACAGCATCTTAGCGCACATGGCACGGTTCCTGTGTTGTGATTCGACAGCAGCTTAGCGCAAGTTGTACGGAAAGGTCACGCCTCTTAACGGGAGATGTATGTGGCTATGCACTCAATGATCCCTACAGCGTCCCAGGGAAAGCCAAATAAAGGTGATTTGACTCTGGGATGAAAATAACAGCGTCTCGACGACATGGCGACAAACACACTGAAACGCAGCACTTCCTTTTCTCCACGCGACCGTCCTCTTCTCCACGTGGGACAGCAACAAGACCACGCCCCCTTTTTCGCGTATTCTTGTGGGCGGAGGTTAGTCTGTTCTACTGACGTCATTTATGAAGGAAGTACCAGGATGTAGTCCAAGCCAACCGTTCGCTGTAGGCTTTGAAAGGGAACTTCTGTTAAATAAAATATCTCGCTTGGCATTGAACTTTGAGCTTTATAATTTTACAGGTATTATTTATGCTCTAACAGCAACATTACACACTAACTAAAGTTTGAACAATGGGATCATGAAGAATGGGACCTTTAATACTTTTCTTCTGCAAGGATGCATTAAATTGATCAAAAGTTACAGTAAAGGCATTTATAATGTTACAAAAGATTTATATTTCATATATTTAAGCTTTGTATTAATTAAAGAGTCATGAAAAGGACTCCAAAAATATTAAGCAGGACATCGGTTTTCAAAATTGATATTAAGAATAATTAGGAAATGTTTGCTGAGTAGAAAATCATCATATTATAAGGATTTCTGGAGGATCATGTGACACTGAAGCCTGGAGTAATGATGCTGAAAATTTAGCTTTGCTATAACAGGAATTAATTTTTTAATATAGTGAAATAGAAAACAGTTATTTTAAATTCACAATATTGTTGCTTTTACTGTATTTTGATCAAATAAGTGCAGCATTTCTCAGTATTACAGACTGCTTTCACTTTCATTATATTTGGGTAAAAATCATATTCCTTGTGTTCTGGGCAGTGGGAGCGAGTGGAATATTTCAACAACAAAATCATCTGTGACCTAGTCGAGGAGAAACATAAAGGCATCATCGCCATTCTGGTCTGTCTATGTGTTTACCTTCCGAATGTTCACTTTTTCTGTTCATTCAAGTTGAGCTGAAATGAACTAATTTGAATCTGATGTATTGTAATCAGGATGAGGAGTGCTTAAGACGAGGAGATGCCAGTGACATCACCTTCCTGGAGAAGCTGGAGGACACACTGGGAGGCCATGCTCATTTTGTCACGTAGGACCACTAGCATTCTCTGTGTTTCCATTGTTAGAGCAGCACGAGTGATGTTTATAAGATGTTACTGGAATGTTGTCTGGTATCTGATTGGTCCGTTCCATGTTCTAGTCATAAAATGGCCAATGGGAAGGTCCGCAAGGCAATTGGGCGGGAGGAATTTAGACTGGTTCATTATGCTGGAGAGGTCAACTACAACGTCAACGGTGAAGAGAGAACATCCATTCATCCATCTATTCATCCACAGTTATTTTTTCTGGTGCCATGATTGTATTTTCCCCCCCCTATTTTTTTTAGGGTTTCTAGACAAAAATAATGACCTGCTATACAGACACCTGAAGGAGGTAAAGTGTGTTTACAGTGGGGTGATGCTATGACTAAAAATATGTGTATTTAAACTCATTGCATCTCATTACAGGTGCTGTGTCAATCGGGAAATCACATTGTGAGTCAGTGTTTCCATGCAGATGAGTTGATGGATCAGAGAAGACCAGAATCGGTTAGATGAACACAAACGCACACACATCGAGACACATACTGTGCATAAACTTAATAAGAAATTAAGCCTTGTCTCTGCTCAGGCTGCCACACAGTTCAAGCTCAGTTTGGCTAAACTGATGGAGATTCTGATGTCTAAGGAACCATCATATGTCCGCTGTATAAAACCCAATGACGCAAAACAGCCAGGTAAGACCATATATATTATATGTGGTACTGATACCAATAAATCATCCATACCAATTAATATGCTTATATTTCCCTGTTTTGATATTATTGCCATTGTGTGTGCTGTTCTCCATCCTTCGTCTGTTATCCCTGTTTCTTCAGGTAGATTTGATGAGGTTTTGGTCAGGCATCAGGTGAAGTATTTAGGTTTGATGGAGAATCTGAGAGTAAGGAGAGCTGGATTTGCCTACAGACGAAACTATGAGGCGTTCTTAGAGAGGTCAGTCTCTCAGACACACTGATGTTCATACAACCAAATTACCGGGTTCCTTTACTTTGTTTTGTACATTGTTTCTTGCACAGGTATAAGTCTCTGTGTCCAGACACTTGGCCAAACTGGAGTGGGAAACTCCCAGAGGGGGTTGCTACTCTGGTCAAACACCTCAACTACAAACCTGAAGAATACAAACTGGGCAGGTGAGAGACGAGAAAAGAAAAGACATACACTCTATTGTTTGGGGTCAGTAAGATTCTCTGTCTCTTATTCTCAGCAAGGCTGAATTGGTTTGTTCAAAAACACAGTAAAAACAGCAATATTGGTTAATATCATTACAATTAAAAAATATTAATGATGTAATGTAAAATTGTAATGTATTCCTGTGATGACACCATCATTACTCCAGTCTTCAGTGTCACATGATCCTTCAGAAATCATTCTAATATGCTGATTTGGTGCTCAAGAAACATTTATTTGTATTTAATGTTTTTGTGAAACAAAAGATTTTTCAGGATTATCTGATAGAATAATTGAATAGAATTTAGAACTTAGAAGAACAGAATTTATTTGAAATATATATCGTTTGTAATCAATTTAATGCATCTGTAATTTTTGTCCAGAGACCCTGAAAATTAGCCTGACGTGGTCATACTCAATTCTAGTCAGAATTTGAGTCTGATACTGCTCCGTTGGGCTGTGATTATGGGGCGTGTTTAAACCGAACCAGGAAAGACCTCAATTGGATAGACCTACAACCAATCAGAGCAACGGAGCGACGCATAACGTTAGTTGTCAAATGTCAACAGAACTCAACTGCTGTGTTGCCAAGTCTGCAGGTTGAAGCGACCCCAATTATGTGATATACAGACACAGGAATGCGAAATTTAGCAGGCAGTCCAGCCAAAATAACACATATTTTACCCCCCAAATGCCATTTTTCCTGGAGAACCCCCCCCCCCCCCCACCCGGAAAGCTATTGGGCTTGTTTTTGGCTAGTTTTGAGTAGCAATCAGTATTGGGCGGTTTTGTTGTAAAAACTTGGCAACCCTGTCTGCCCGCACGCCCGGAATAAGTAGCCTAAGGTTAGAAGAAAAAGATGAGTGTAAACGATCTTTGCCGGTGTTGTAAAAAAAGAATTTAAGGATACACACAGACTACTTACCAACACGATCATCATTTCTGAGAGAAATAGTAAAGGTGAATGCATATACGAACAAGTTCTCCGTTTAGGATTAGAACAAATTCAACCCAAGCGCCTTTGATGACGTGGATGATTACGTTACTGTTTATCATCTGTCCATCATCGTCTAAAGCCCGCCCTGACAATTTCATTGGTCCGAACAGTATCTGTTCGGGCATAATTACTTCTCTATGGATCAAGTCCAGACCGAACTGCCCGTGCAATTTTTTTTGTGGGCGGGGCTAAGTTCGTCTGGCATCCAGGCTACCTGAAAATATTAACAAAACAAAAACTACATAGGGGAAGGAGGTCTTTCTTTCTATTGGGGCAGCAGTGGAAGAGCTGGGGTGATAATAATTGATATTCAAAATTTGATCTTAGTTTGATTTCTGTTTAGATCCAAAATCTTTATCCGCTTCCCAAGGACCCTGTTTGTGACTGAGGATGCCCTTCAGGCTCAGAAACAAACCATCGGTAAGACTGCGATGATAATGATGTTCCTTCACTGTAAGCGCCTATTTGTAAAGCTGTGATCAGTTGCTTTAAACATCTTTTTTGATAAGTGTTATTATTTTTGTATTTATAAATGATGTAATTAGGGGTGTAACGATTCATCTACTACATCGATGTATCGATTTATTTTCCTACGATCTAACTACATCGATCTGTGCTCGGCAAGTTGGCCTTCCGGACGACATATATCGATCTAACATCGTTTTAAAAGGTGATCAATCGATTGTATCGATCATAGGAAATAACGCATTGGATTTAAGCACGTCAGACTTTAAATGGATGTTTTTTCTTAGCACTTTTAATGATAACGGCGTTAAACGTTACTCGATTCATTCTGCCTATCTGTGACATCAACGCACGCAGCAGCGCTAAGAAAACAAAACATAGCGGCGGATGGCAGAGGAGAAGCCAACCAGCGAGTAATTATCAAGCCACCAGGAGAAACAGCTACCTGTACTTTCAACCCTTGCTAAATGTTACCTGTGCATTCCTGGGACCAGTGTGCCAGCAGAGCGAGTTTGTAGTACTGCTGGCGACATAGTGAACGCACAGAGAAGTGTTCTGCGGTCAGATCATGTTGAATCAGTGGCGATTTTTTTAAGACTGCAAGGGAAGCTCGGCTTCCCTTATAATGTCACAAAATTAATGGTCAAATATGTACTATTGTATTAACATTTTATTGACTAATAATGCGTTAGAAAACGTTCATCTCAAAGACGAGTTCGTTCAGAATCAGTTACATATAGCAGGTCGGCTGACTCGATTTCCTTCTCATACATTCCCGCAGCGTCACAGGGCATTTCCCTATTGAAGCCCAGCGTCCATTGACTTCAATGGGGCTGCTGTGAACTTTTTTTTAAGCGCTTCGAAACTAGACGGTCATTGGATAAACGCTGCGATTATGTCCCGCCCACGGACGCTCAGCGTCTCTGGGGGTGAATGGGGAGTGGGCTGGCCCGGACTCCGAGCTTCTGCGTGATGATTGGAGGGTCTGTCGAAAGACTGCATCTCCCTTTGACTGACAGCGATTCTGTACTATAAGGAATCACTGAAGCTATTCGCGCTCAGTCCCATCGCGGATTTCTCAAGTTCAGTCGAAATAAAAACTGCTGCAACCTATTTCTTTGATATTTGCTTGGCGAAATTGCTTGATTTTCATCATACATTTCACACAATTATACACCACATTCCTTGTTTCAGTTTTACAGAGTTTAATTTTTTTTTTTTAGATCGTTCATTCATTCATTCATTCATTCATATAAGGTTAGTAGGCTAGGCTAGCGTCGTGGGTGAAACTTTCTTGAAAAGGAACGTAGGGCAGAATTTACTTTTAAATAAATAGACAATTTTATGATGTAGGCCGAAAATGAGCTTCCCCTCTCTGACAGACCAGTAGCCGCCACTGATGTTGATATTTTTGAAAAATAAATATGTAGAGTCATTGAAGAGTAGTTGGTTACATTTTATCTTTTGTTAAATATTGTTTGTTTATTAAACTGAGAGTAGTAGCAGGTTTCGCCAGTTTATTCAACCTGAAGAAATGTTGGTTGCACTTTATTTTTTATATTAATATTGTATTTGTATTATTTTAATGTTGAAAAACAACAGCAAAAGTAACAGGTACACCTACTATTAATTAAACCTGAAGAGAAGTTAGTTGCACTTTATTTTTGATATTAATATTGTAATGTTAATATGTTGGATAACAAAAGCAGAAGTAGCAGGTTAACCTACTGTTGAAATGTTGGTTGCACTTACTGTGCTTTTATTGAAAATGTATTAAATATTGAAAATGAGAGCAGAAAAGGTTAACTTCCTGTTAATTCAACCTAAACTGTTGGTTGCACTTTATTCAAATAAAATTTGAATGCATTTGCCATTAATTGTTGTTTACTTGTTTGTTTATATCCATAATTAATTGATACCTGATTCCCTTACAAGAAACAACAGGAATCTAGGAAACTTCACCTGCACTGACCAGTATCCAGATATTTATTTCAGTCACACAATTTTTGGCTAAAAAGTTACTGAATCGATTTCAAGTCACTGAATCGTTTCGGATCGTATCGTTCTAAATGAACCAAAATCGTCCTTGAATCGTATCGACAACCTCAAATCGTGATACGAATCGAATCGTTATTAAAACGAATCGTTACACCCCTAGATGTAATGAAACATTTTTCAGTAAAAATACTTAATTGTTTTTAGCCGTCACTCTGCAGACATCTTGGCGGGGCTACAGGGAGCGGGCCAAGTACCTCCGGATCCGACATGCAGGTAACCTTGACAAATAGACTGAGCACAGACATACAGGGATAGCAAAGGAAGGCAACAGCCAATCTGTTAGTCTCTTTCATCTTGCAGTAATTGTTATCCAGTCATGGTGGAGAGGGGTCAAAGGCCGCAGGAAAGCCAGGCATCGTAGACAAGCAGCCGACACTATACGCAAGTATGAGACTATTTATATTATGTGAATGAATGACTTGCATTGATTGTGTCATTGATTTTATCCCTCCTTAATCTATCACAATGTTTTCTTGTTTCTGTCGTTGCCCTCCACAGGTTGGTCAAAGGCTTCATCCTGCGTAATGAGCCTCGTTGCCCTGACAATGAGTACTTCCTGGATCATGTGCGATTCTCCTTCTTGATGAAAGTGAAAAGGAATCTGCCAAAAGGTGTTCTTGACAAGAGCTGGCCAAGACCACCACCCTCACTAACTGAGGTATGATGATAGGTATAATAATTTGAACCATTGAGCTTTGTTTAATCAAACCAGCTGCAGATTGAAAAAATCTGTGTTTTGAGGATGTACAGCCATCAAGTTTTTATTCAGGAAGGGTGTACACTCACCTAAAGGATTATTAGGAATACCTGTTCAATTTCTCATTAATGCAATTATCTAATCAACCAGTCACATGGCAGTTGCTTCAATGCATTTAGGGGTGTGGTCCTGGTCAAGACAATCTCCTGAACTCCAAACTGAATGTCAGAATGGGAAAGAAAGGTGATTTAAGCAATTTTGAGCGTGGCATGGTTGTTGGTGCCAGACGGGCCTGTCTGAGTATTTCACAATCTGCTCAGGATTTTCACGCACAACAATTTCTAGGGTTTACAAAGAATGGTGTGAAAAGGGAAAAACATCCAGTATGCGGCAGTCTTGTGGGCCAAAATGCCTTGTTGATGCTAGAGGTCAGAGGAGAATGGGCCGACTGATTCATGCTGATAGAAGAACAACTTTGACTGAAATAACCACTCGTTAGAACCGAGGTATGCAGCAAAGCATTTGTGAAGCCACAACACGCACAACCTTGAGGCGGATGGGCTACAACAGCAGAAGACCCCACCGGGTATCACTCATCTCCACTACAAATAGGAAAAAGAGGCTACAATTTGCACGAGCTCACCAAAATTGGACAGTTGAAGACTGGAAAAATGTTGCCTGGTCTGATGAGTCTCGATTTCTGTTGAGACATTCAGATGGTAGAGTCAGAATTTGGCGTAAACAGAATGAGAACATGGATCCATCATGCCTTGTTACCACTGTGCAGGCTGGTGGTGGTGGTGTAATGGTGTGGGGGATGTTTTATTGGCACACTTTAGGCCCCTTAGTGCCAAATGGGCATCGTTTAAATGCCATGCCCTACCTGAGCATTGTTTCTGACCATGTCCATCCCTTTATGACCACCATGTACCCATTCTCTGATGGCTACTTCCAGCAGGATAATGCACCATGTCACAAAGCTCGAATCATTTCAAATTGGTTTCTTGAACATGACAATGAGTTCACTGTACTAAAATGGCCCCCACAGTCACCAGATCTCAACCCAATAGAGCATCTTTGGGATGTGGTGGAATGGGAGCTTCGTGCCCTGGATGTGCATCCCACAAATCTCCATCAACTGCAAGATGCTATCCTATCAATATGGGCCAACATTTCTAAAGAATGCTTTCAGCACCTTGTTGAATCAATGCCACGTAGAATTAAGACAGTTCTGAAGGCGAAAGTGGGTCAAACACAGTATTAGTATGGTGTTCCTAATAATCCTTTAGGTGAGTGTATTAAATAAATAAAAAGTGACAGTAAAGATATGTATAATGTTATAAAAGTTTTTATTTCAAATAAATGCTGTTCTTTTCATCAACTTTCTATTCATCAATGAATTTGGAAAAATGATGGCAGCAACTGTACATCTGTTACCAACATTAATAATAATAGGAAATATTTTTGGAGCAGCAAATCAGATCATATTAGAATGATATTTGTGACACTGAAGACTGGAGTAATGATGCGGAAAATTCAGCTTTGCCATCACATAAATAAATTACATTTTAAAATATATATATATAACAGTTATTTTAAATTGTAGTAATATTTCACAATAGTTTTTTTATCGAATAAGTGCCGCCTTGGTGAGCATAAGAGGTTTAAAAAACATTTAAAAAATCATTCCGACCCCAAACTTTTGAATGGTGGTGTATGTAAAACTTTGTTTTCCCCTGCAGGCATCAGAGCACCTTCACATAATATGCATACGCAACCTGGTCAATGACTATTGCAGGAGAATCCAGCCAGAGTGGAAGAAGCAGGTACAGCCCTTGATACAAGAGCAAATACATACAAACACACACATACATAGATAAACATAACTCTCTTTTCTCGCAGTTGGAACAGAAGGTTGTAGCCAGTGCGATCTTTAGTGGTCAGAAGGACTGCTACCCTCGAAGCGTTCCCAAACTCTTTGTAGCCACCAGGCTAGGTAATATTTACACACATGAAGGGGGAAAAAACACACATACACACACAAACAAATACAGAAACTCAGTGACATTTTTTATTACTACAGAGACGGAAGATATCAATCTCAAAGTGCTGCAAACTCTTGGGAATGACAACAAGGTGAAGGTAAATGTGTTT
This sequence comes from Romanogobio albipinnatus, assembly GCA_023566225.1. Lineage (NCBI taxonomy): Eukaryota > Metazoa > Chordata > Actinopteri > Cypriniformes > Gobionidae > Romanogobio > Romanogobio albipinnatus. The sequence goes on from CM042242.1 coordinate 35,334,561, forward strand.
TTATGCTTTTGTGTGGGGAAAAATGCAAAATGTCTGTGTGTTTTTCATATAAATGAATTGTGCAGTGACTATTAAAACCTAGTGAAGTATAGTGAAGTTCACTTTCTGGGGAATTTTTAAATGCTCCTTTGTTTGGTAACTGGGTTCCATTAAATTATTTAATTCCATAATGACTATGTTGAGATACTTGAAATAAACTTATGCAGAATACAATATAAACTATATAAAATGAAAAGAGGACAACTTAAAAAGACCAAATAAGAGGAAGACGTTTTAAAGACTTTAACTCCCATTGAACACTTGTGGCTTTATCCTGTTGTTTCCCCTGTAGAGGGTGCACACAGGCTCCAGAACATTAGACAATGTGAACAAAAGCGTATAAAGGGCTCCTACTAAACTGACAAAATAATAATCAGTATTTATTAAAAGGAGCAAGTCAATATAATTAAATTAAATTCATATTTAAAATACAATTAATCTAATACTTAAGTTTTTCTTGTTGTTGATATTGAAGGGGTTGATGATTTTATCGTATATTCTCCTCTTCTTTTTCAGTATGGTATAGCGGTCACCAAGTACGATCGGCATGGTTTCCGTGCACGTGTGCGTCAGCTGCTGTTGACCGCTTCATCTGCTGTGCTGGTCCAGGAAGCAAAAATCAAACAACGCATCGAATACGGCACATTGCTGGGTAATGTTACTGTAATACAGCTCTCTCTATTGTTCCCTAACAATACTGTACGACAACCAGGCTTATTAAAGATGCATACTCCTGTTTTTCACCGTATCTAATTCTTGGGTAATCATACTCTTCCCTAGTACTCAACCCATAATTTCTCATCGTTGACAATCGACCTGCGCACTATTAACCTAGTAACACTTTGCAACACTATACAATATTGCTTTGTTTTATTTTGTAGGTATCTCTATCAGTTCCCTCAGTGATGGATTCTTTGTTTTGCATATTCCCACCACTGACAGTAAGCAGAAGGTGAGAGAAGTCCTATAATGCTCAGTTCTTGTCTTTGGTTGTGCAGTTGGACCTCTGTTGTTTCACTTTGACCTTTGGCCTTCTGTCCTCTAGGGTGACTTGGTGCTGCAATGTGATCATGTGATTGAGACTGTCACCAAGCTGGCCATCATGGCAGACAAGATACACAATGTCAACATCAGCTACGAAAGGTGTGTGTGTGTCTGCACATTGGCGAATCCTTTCATAGATGAAATGTGTTTGGCAGTGGTGGCAATGTGCTCTAGGGAGGCAAGCGCACCATCCCACAGAGACACACAGCTTACTTCACTGTCAATGTGAAATTTACTTGACTTGTTAAAAGCTGCATTACTCTGTGGGATCCCTAGCGTAGCAAGAATCTGAATTAACAAAAAAAAAGATTTTAAATATGCATTTGTTTTGGATTTAAAAAATATTTTATAAAATATTAAGCAGCTTTCAATACTGGTAGTAATAATAATAATAATAATAATAATAATAAATGTTTCTTGAGCAGCACATTTGCATATTAGAATGATTTCTGAAGGATCACGTGAGACTGATGATGCCATCACAGGATCACAGATACAGTAGTGCAATGTTTCTCAACGGTGGCCCTCGAGGTCCACTTTCCTGTAGAGATTAGTTTCAACCTTGTGTAACCCCTCCTGTTCAAACCGCCCGCTAAAACCTCACTCCCATCCGGGTCACGGCACCAATGTAACCCCTCCTGTTCGAACCACCCGCTCCAAGCAGGACTCGAACCCGGGTCTGCTGGCATGAGAGTTGGACGCTCTAACAAGGAGACTAAAGGCTGTAACCTCTAGCATCAGTCGCTAGAGCGTCTCTTGAGATCAGAGGAGGTTTACTCGCACAGCAACTACTAGCTGGCCTACACTTGATCAAACTCACCTGCCTATACCTTTCTAGTAACACTGAAGACCTTGATTAGCTTGTTCAGTTGTGTTTGATCATGGTTGGAACCAGGGGCGTAGTTAAAACAAGCAAGTACAACCCCCCAATAATTATAGCCATAGAATCAGGCTATTCATTACTTATATACATTAATTATTTGCACGTTCAGAGCTTTTATAAGTTCCTTTACGAACTGAACTATTGGAACTATCTGCACAATATGACTGAAGCCCGATTTGCTTGATTGCCACGCGAATCACACCAAAATGTGCTATACATTTGAATTCAATTGAGAATTTGCCGCTCAAACATGATCTAAAACAGCCACATAAACTAAAAGGAAAAAAGAGAGAGCTTTTAAAACTACTCATGATCACGCATACTAGAATTGATCATGTTCTGTTGTATTTGTTGTGGTAAATTTTACTGAATTTACAATAGATAATCTGTTAAAGGGGTGGTGAATTGAGAAATCGACTTTCCCTTGAGCTTTTGATATATAAAAGGTCATGGTAATATAAGAATATCCTGTAAGTTTCAGAACTGAAAACTTCCTTGTTAGTTAAAGAAAAGCTTTTATAGACACCAGGCCCAGCAAACGACGTCAAAGGGAGGCAAGCACCGCCTCAGCAGAAGAATATTAACGCCTACTTCATCACTGCCTGTTTAGCCCCGCCCACCGATTCGCACATGTAACATAGGCCTAGTGTTAAACCTTCGAGCTACAAAGCAATAAACATGGCGTTGAGGATTACAAAATATTGTGCAGTGACTGGTTCAACAGTAATGCAACATGTAAGTAGCTGTGTGAAGTAACTAATGCCTGATCTGAAATGTGATGATTCATGTAGTCCGATGTTCTTCTGTGTGTCAGTAAATCAAACCAGTGACTAAACATCAACTTGCGTTGTTTCTCTTAATAGGATGAAAATAATCTGTTATTTAACAGTGATTAAATTCTATAAAGAAAGCGATCAAAGAAAGCTCTCTTTGCAATCGTTTGAGCAGCACGTGCTGAACCTGTCAATCAAACAGGAGAGTTTATTAGTGACGCGTTTATCAGTGACTCCCGTTTTATTCAACGAATCTCTTGACTATATCACGTTTGCACTGCTAGTGAAGATGAAAGCATTCGTTAGTGTACAGAAACTGAGTTGCAATGACGAGATCGCTGCTTTCATGCCCTCAGCATGTGTGTGATCGGCTACAATGATCATCACTGCAACCTTTCATGCCACGATCTTAATATAATGCCATAGATCTAAATGTAATGCAACACTTTTCACGATTAGTTAACCATGAGAGCTGTAACTGTAAAAACGAGCTAAAAGAGAGAGTAATACTATTTCAAATGGAAAGACGTTAGCCAATCACAGCAGTGGGTGTTTACACTGAACTCTCACAGCAGACACAGCCATTAAAACGGAGCGTTCAGAGCAGAGGCTAAAATCAGGGTAGGAAAAATGCCTTTTATTTATAAATTATGACAATTTTTAATGTAAAAAGCATTCTAACATTATAAGTGCACCCCAGGAAGCATCATAAACAATTTAAAAACAAAAAAAACACAGTTTATGACCCCTTAAACGGAATAGATTTTTCACTAAAGATTTATATTACAATTGTGGCATGTTGCAGCGATAGCTTCTATATGTGTATGTTGCATTTTTCATTACAAATGCTACAGATAAAAAAAGGAAAGAAAATGGTTAACATTGGCCGTAGCATGGTAATGAGGAGTCATCAAATGTCTTAACTCCTTATTGTAACAAACGCTATAGTAAAACAATTACAAGAACTATGTTACTTTTTCATAAGGCCAAGTAAATGGTAAATGGACTGCATTTATATAGCGCTTTCAACACTTTACATCTTGCCTCACATTCACCCATTCCTACACCGACGGCGGTGTCAGCCATGCAAGGCGCCACCCAGCTCGTCGGGAGCAGCTGGGGTTAGATGTCTTGCTCATTGACACCTCGACACTTGGTCAGGTGGAACCGGGGATCGAACCACCAACCTTCCAGTTTGTAGACAACCTACATGAACCACTGAGCCACTGCCGCCCCATAAGTACAAGTTAGAATCAAGAGCACCTTCTTGAATTATTCACTAAACAATTGATTTTCCCCATGTGTAAAATGTGTTCTGCTAATAATGTTAATGACATATATTAGATAAACCTGGCTTTCAGATATTCCAAGAGATGACAGAAAATGAACATTTTCAAAATAAGAAAATTTGAAGTACAGTTAGTTTGACCTTTGATAGCACTTTGGAAAATTCTGTCAAACTGATTTTTTAGGTGCTCAAATAAAATAAAATGCATCATATCCTATTTAAACAAGTAATTGTTAACTAGGCTATTACTTTTTTGCAGCTGTTATCAATGCATGTGTGGATGATACCACAAAAGAACATGTTGCAAAACCAAACAAATAAATGAATAAATAAATCTCATGGGGAAGCATGCCCGGGACCCCGCCAAACGGTTCACACTTTATCCCCTCCCCAGGAAAGTGGACCTTGAGGGCCAGAGTTGAGAAGCCCTGCACTAATGTATCTTTTAGCAAATAAAAACATTTACAGGCATATATACATTTTTATCTTTGTTTGTCATTGTTTTATTTCATTTTAATGTAGTTTATTACAGTGAGTATATGTATATGCACGCTTACACTTTTCAAATTGAGCATGCTTTACTCTCCAGTATCAGGTTTGCCATAGCAAAGGGAAAAGAGGGAGTTATAGACTTCACCAGTGGATCAGACCTGCGAGTGGTCAAGACCAAGAATGGACACCTGTCTGTGGTGAGACTCACACACACACTTATGATGAGGAAAATGTAAGGCTAAAGAATGAATTGTTTTAGTTATAAGGGTATAGAGACTACAAAGTTTATAAGAGTTTGAAAAAAGAAAAGAGGTGATATGAATTCAGGAGGAGTGTTCAGAGAAGTGAACATCAAATGTTTTATTTAGCAAAGCCGTTTGATTTGTTTAACATGCTGTTTGCAATTAACTGCTATTTCTTTTCTAGACCACCCCACGAATCTCATGAACAGCCAATGACAGCTGAGCAGCAGTGGACAGATCATTTCACAGGAGTGCTTTAGCCAATCACTACACAGAGCCAGACTATACTTTTTATGATTTATTTCAGTCTCACTACAAAAGCACATATTAGCAAGTGTATATTAAATGGCATTTGTAATCAATTTTTTGAATACTGAATTTAGATAACATTTAATTTACGATTTTGTGGATGAATTGATGACTTCATAATTTCTCTCATCTAATCAATCAAATTAATCTTTGCTATTTCAATTATGATAGTAATTCAAGCTTTACTGTACTGATATACTGCAGAGTATTTTTGAGGATTCTTATTAACTACATAATATTTTAAAATAAAAAAAACACATTTACATATAACACCACTACCTATCGGCAGAGACATTTTATAACTCAATTATTGTCAAATAATTTGAAAAAATTATTTAATGCAATGGCTTATGGTTAATAGGTTATCTTTGGTTTGCTCTATTATCTCTAACACTTTAGCCAGATGCCAAAAGAATGTCAGCCAGTGTCTTGAAACTGAGATCAGTCACAACATGCCTGTTCAGTATGACTTCACATACTATCCGTTGTATGGCGAAAAAAAAAAACTGTCACATAAATACACATGCACTAGAAGTGCTTCTCAGTCATTTTATTCAGCACACATGAATGTACAAAAAACATTTCACTTTTGCACTTATTTATGAACAATAAATATTGTATGAAAAAGGTTTTGGCACACATTTCACATAAATAAAATAAATAACTTAATAAATAAGACAAGGTGGAAAGTACAGGGGAATGACAAAGAAAAGGGGATGTAAAGTTAATCCCATGCTGACCTCTGATTTGCTGATTATCGTGAAGGAGGGAAGTGGGGTGTTTGGGGAATTTTGATTTTCTAGAATGGCTGACTAACCTTTTTTGCTTCAGTTAAATTGTCAAATATAAACAAAACATGTTGTTATCTCACGATAACCTACATTAGCTGCCCATTCATGTGTTCACTCCCCTGACCTATCCCATACATGGAAATACTCATTAAATATAAAATACTGAAATGTAGATACAATAAAATAAATTAAGACTATCCATCTAGTCACATGTAAACAAACAGTAAATATAAAATACTGAAATATAGATCAAATAAAATACATTTTCACACATTAAGACAAGTATCCGCATAGTCATGTGTAAACAAACAGTAAATAAAAAAATAGCAATAAATTATTCTCATAAATAAAACAGCAGCTAATCAACAAAGTAAACAGCAACTGTGACATGGTTGTTTAAGGACATGAATTTTAGTGTATTCAATTTTGTATTTCCTTGGTTGTATTTTATAATTTAATTCTGTGTTTGTCCAATACTTGTTTTTTCTTGATTTGCTTATGTATGTTAATATTTAGCTTGGAGCACAGTGTAATCTCGTGCCAGTCTGCTCAAGTACCGTTCTAGATCTCTCAGTATCACATACCCTCTCAGATGCTGAATCCAAAGGGACGCCCCTGCGGTTGTGGTCTGCTTGGTCTCCGTCGTTGATGCCCGGGTGGGTTGCTTCTCCATCGTTGAAGTCAATCCTCTGTCGGCGGAGTTCGAGGCTCGAGACGATAGTACAGTGGAATGTGCGGAGCTGCGAGGGTTATCAGAGGGTCTTGGGGTCTGGAGCTTCCTGGCGCGGTCTGTTGAATGATGCATGCTGGGAATCGGACTGGAAGATGAAGTGGAGTTTAGGGGATGGAGAAGTGGAGATTTTGTGGATGCAGACACTGATGTGATGCTCTTCAACTGCAGACAGAGAGAGAAACAAGAGTTTTATTCTGTCAGCCAGTCATTTATCCCCAAAAGCTAAATTGAATTGGTGACACCATAATAACTTTAAAGAAAATTCCTATTTGTTTTCATACATGACCTTTAAACATGTGGTTGAAACCCTGGATTTAGAATATTGCATAATTATTGCGATATTAAGTAATATTCTAATGTAATATTATTTAGAAGTCTCAAATTAACCTAGAACAATGAAGTGGACTTCATGAGATCTACCAGTTAGAAAATAATCACACAGAGATCACGAGGCAGAACAAACAGGCTACATGCCAAAGTCTATATTACTATTCTAAGATTTGAATATATCACAAATATTTTCCATATAGGCTACCCTATAAAAAATCCCCTTGGGATTTTCGTAGATACTCTGGTAAGAACCCCTATGTTTTGCAACTTTAACGGAGGCATGATGGGTTGTGAAATGTTGTGTCTATGATGATCCTTAAATTAACTATTGACTGGGCCGTTGTTGCGTAACTTGCGTATCTAACAAGTCTGCACTTGTAGCCTACCTGAGTGTTGACTTGTCTCATTAGGTCCCGCAGATCTATTTGCAGACCCATAAAACTTTGGCACAAGGTGGGCTGTGGCCTTCCTCGTTTGTCTCTTCTTTTCGTCGCATCTTTTACTCTCTCAAACTGCTGACGTTGACCTTCCAGGTGAGTCCAGAAAGTATGGAGGTAGTGAGAGGCCAAACGCAAACGCTCAGTGTCCTGAACCAAACAAATACTGTTAAAACGTACGTTCATGCAGTAAAACAACTTAAATACTACGTGATAAAGTGCACACCTGCATGTGTAGCCAGGTCTGATAACTGACAGTCACTGAAGGTAGTGAACTCAGCTTCAGGTCTCCGTATTCAAATAGCTCTCCACCAAACACCTGTTGTTTCTGTCATGAAATCACATCGCGTGCAAGTTTAAAACTGATTCATCATAACAATGAAGTATTACAACAATACAAATCTGAATGTTGACATTAATTTGTTTTGGTTACTATACAATAAATATGCATGATTAATCTTACGTATTGAGACAGCAGCTGTTGGACGCGGGCGCGAACAGTGCGCGTGAGGCGCAGTGAATTGGAGAAGGACAGCGCTCCTCTGTGGCCAAGAGGGGAAGCTGTATTTGTAGACACCATACAGACGAGGAGGACGAGGATGCAAAAAGGAGTCTGACACCGCCGAAACATCTGGGAGAATGGAGAGTGAAACTGTCAGATCATTGAAAGTAGTGATACCTCGTTTATTATCAGGCTACAGTGATGTATCACGAGACACAATACGGGTTATCACAGTTTAATTCGCCCTTTTTAGAGATAGTATTGATCATATGTCACATCAGAAATCAATCGCAGTAGCATATAACTAACTGGATAGTAGCCTATGCTTACAGTTAAGACACTTTGAATCGCATGGGCTAAACAACAGACCGTCGTAATGTGGGGTCCGTTTGATCTCCATTTCTTCCGATCGTATATTACATAATAATAATAAACAAAAATATATTTTAATTCTAGAGATGGTCAAACTAGTTGTTGCCTACCCAATACAGATGATTAACTAGGCTCAATGATCAATTGCATTCAAACGTCTTATTTAAATGAATAACTATTTACATTAAATTGCTTATTATAATTAAAAAATTTAAAATTAATCTTCTGATGTGTAGTTTCTGTTTTGGTAAGAGAGTTCAAATGATAGTGGCTCACCTCCGTTTGAATATTTGAATATCAGCACTTGATTGTTCAGTCGTCCTGAGTGATTTGAGATGATGATGCACCAGAGATTTTTTTTTCTTTATATTCGCTAAAAATCGTTTCGGTTTCATTCTTCTTCTCTTTTTTTTTTTTTTTTTTTTTTTTTTTGTCTTTTTTTGGGAATGCCAGTGTTTGTTCTTCTTTTTCAGCTCGCATATTCGCACAGTTCCAAGAAGTACAGTAGGCTACAGTGTTGCAGTATTTTCATTTAGAGTTTATATTTGGCCTATGGATGTATGTACATATACACAGATGCACAAGGGCGTCACGGGGTGGTGGTGGTGGTGGTGGGGGGGGGGGTAAAGGGTACCGAGTACCCAGGGCCCGAGGCAGGGGGGGCCCTTAGAAGTCAGTTTTCTATACATACATACACTAACATTTGTATAGCATTTATGTACAAATAAAAAAGTTCCTGTGCAAAACTAAACTTGTATTTAGGCACCGGTTTGGTTTTTTAAAAAAAAGTCATTTTCATGCTGTGCAGGGCCCCACCCCCCCCCCCCCCCTCTCGAATCAATGTAAATGGCACGACCCGCAGGTCAGGCGCTTCTGCTGCGGACCTGCGGTGAATCATTCAATAGGTGTGTTGGACATCGGCTGCGGCCGGATGCAACTGATCGGCGAGAGGAGCGGCAAACGGAGACGTTAAGTCGGACACTTTCTGCTTCCCGCAGTGACGCTCGCGCTGTGTTTGCATACTTTATCAGCTGAAGTGAAATAAATGCAATATTTGGCAATGCACAAATGTTTCAGAGACATTATTGTCATATAATATATGCACTGCTTAATACAGCGTGTGTTTGTACAAGAATAAAGTTCAACATATCAATGATACACTATCAAAGTTACACTATCAATGATACACTATCAATGTTACACTATCAATGTTACACTATCAATGATACACTATCAATGATACACTATCAATGATACACTATCAATGATACACTATCAATGATACACTATCAATGTTACACTATCAATGATACACTATCAATGTTACACTATCAATGATACACTATCAATGTTAATCAATGATACACTATCAATGATACACTATCAATGATACACTATCAATGTTAATCAATGTTACACTATCAATGATACACTATCAATGTTACACTATCAATGATACACTATCAATGTTACACTATCAATGATACACTATCAATGTTACACTATCAATGATACACTATCAATGATACACTATCAATGTTACACTATCAATGTTACACTATCAATGTTACACTATCAATGTTACACTATCAATGATACACTATCAATGATACACTATCAATGATACACTATCAATGATACACTATCAATGTTAATCAATGTTACACTATCAATGATACACTATCAATGTTACACTATCAATGATACACTATCAATGTTTATCAATGATACACTATCAATGATACACTATCAATGATACACTATCAATGTTAATCAATGTTACACTATCAATGATACACTATCAATGTTACACTATCAATGATACACTATCAATGATACACTATCAATGTTAATCAATGTTACACTATCAATGATACACTATCAATGTTACACTATCAATGATACACTATCAATGTTAATCAATGATACACTATCAATGATACACTATCAATGATACACTATCAATGTTAATCAATGTTACACTATCAATGATACACTATCAATGATACACTATCAATGTTTATCAATGATACACTATCAATGATACACTATCAATGATACACTATCAATGTTAATCAATGTTACACTATCAATGATACACTATCAATGTTACACTATCAATGATACACTATCAATGTTAATCAATGATACACTATCAATGATACACTATCAATGATACACTATCAATGTTAATCAATGTTACACTATCAATGATACACTATCAATGTTACACTATCAATGATACACTATCAATGTTACACTATCAATGATACACTATCAATGTTACACTATCAATGATACACTATCAATGATACACTATCAATGTTACACTATCAATGTTACACTATCAATGTTACACTATCAATGTTACACTATCAATGATACACTATCAATGATACACTATCAATGATACACTATCAATGATACACTATCAATGTTAATCAATGTTACACTATCAATGATACACTATCAATGTTACACTATCAATGATACACTATCAATGTTTATCAATGATACACTATCAATGATACACTATCAATGATACACTATCAATGTTAATCAATGTTACACTATCAATGATACACTATCAATGTTACACTATCAATGATACACTATCAATGTTACACTATCAATGATACACTATCAATGATACACTATCAATGATACACTATCAATGTTACACTATCAATGTTACACTATCAATGTTACACTATCAATGTTACACTATCAATGATACACTATCAATGATACACTATCAATGATACACTATCAATGATACACTATCAATGTTAATCAATGTTACACTATCAATGATACACTATCAATGTTACACTATCAATGATACACTATCAATGTTTATCAATGATACACTATCAATGATACACTATCAATGATACACTATCAATGTTAATCAATGTTACACTATCAATGATACACTATCAATGTTACACTATCAATGATACACTATCAATGATACACTATCAATGTTAATCAATGTTACACTATCAATGATACACTATCAATGTTACACTATCAATGATACACTATCAATGTTAATCAATGATACACTATCAATGATACACTATCAATGATACACTATCAATGTTAATCAATGTTACACTATCAATGATACACTATCAATGATACACTATCAATGTTTATCAATGATACACTATCAATGATACACTATCAATGATACACTATCAATGTTAATCAATGTTACACTATCAATGATACACTATCAATGTTACACTATCAATGATACACTATCAATGTTAATCAATGATACACTATCAATGATACACTATCAATGATACACTATCAATGTTAATCAATGTTACACTATCAATGATACACTATCAATGATACACTATCAATGTTTATCAATGATACACTATCAATGATACACTATCAATGATACACTATCAATGATACACTATCAATGTTAATCAATGATACACTATCAATGATACACTATCAATGTTAATCAATGATACACTATCAATGATACACTATCAATGAAGTGGGGTCTACATTTTTTTATCAGTTTTATTTTGATAAACATGACATAATATCGCGACTACATGAAAGGTGGTTTTACTTATAAAAAACAGATTTGTGCGCATTAGTGGAGCTGAAGGTTTTAGAATAAACACGAAACACGCGTGATCGCTGTCATGCGGTGAATCCAGCCAATCGTGGAACAGCTGTGTCGTCATCAGAGTCTGTGCAGCCTCTTGCAGCTGCTCTGGAGAAACTGCCCCGGCTGTATCAGCCGACTGCTCTCGAATCGCTCTCGCGGCACTTTGTTGACATACGTCACTGTCACGTGGCGTCGGCGCTGCCTCAAGTCGGACAAAATTTCTAACCGGCATGCACTGCTTCAAAAGCCACCGATTGGTCTGCGCATCGCTGGGTGAAGTCGAACAACAGGAGCTGGAGTTCCATGCATGCATAAACTGTACAACAACAACAATAGTCTATGTTATGTCCTTATTTAGATTAAGCATTGTCGCCTATATGTGGGGATGAGTGTGATATGCTAGTCAGGCGTTGTGTCAAATTAAACAAGATGATATCAGTTGTCATTTAGCATAATCTAGGTGTGAAATTTTACTTTAGTTTAGAGTTCTACTGTCCCCTCAGGATTATGGTGCTCAGATAGTGAATTATTTATAGTGATATATTTGCCTGAATCCCACCTCAGAAGCAGCCACAGTGATTTTCAATACAACATGAACACAATAAATACATTGTACCCAACTTTTTTAATGTAAGTACATAGTAATGACACCCATTGTCATGGAACAAAATAATGCAAACAGGTCTAAACAGTATTTATTGAAAAACACTTAGCAGATCATAATGCGAAACTGGTTGAGAATGAGTCTTATCTGTATTGCAGGTTTCGGAGAGAGCTGGCTGAAGGACTGAAGACAGGGTGATGAAGAGAACGGATCTCTGAAGAGGACGTGACAGTTCGAAGCGAAGGTGAGTATCCACAGGTAAGCACTCAGGGTAAAACAAACAAGACCAGACGAAGGTGATCTGGAGAGTGTGAGCTTTATGGTGCTAGTGAAGGTGCTCATGATTGGGTGTGTGCAGGTGGTGCTTATCAGTAATCATGTGTGTGTGTGTGTGTGTGTGTGTGTGTGTGTGTGTGTGTGTGTGTGTGTGTGTGTGTGTGTGTGTGTGTGTGTGTGTGTGTGTGTGTGTGTGTGTGTGTGTGTGTGTGTGTGTGTGTGTGTGTGTGTGTGTGTGTGTGTAGGAATCTGGTGTTGAGGGTGTGACACATAAAGTGTGACCCTAAATTATGATGTATAGGTGCAATTCATAGAATATAAGTTAATAAATATATGCATTTTCAAAACATCAGTTTAAAGATGTTGAATATTAATTTTGTATATATATATTTAAAACAAATGACACTGATACCCTCTCAAAATATATCACACATCAGGGAGTGATTTCAAACATGTAGCAGGTGAAAATAAAAAAACAAGCATGAATAAATGTTTAGGGTGTTGTTGCATAAAGTTCTATCATACATTTTACAACCGAGTCTGTTTCATGGAAACTCACTTGGCAGTCCCTGTGGGGAAGACCCTCCCACGCTTCCTTACACGATCTAGTCTCTGTCTCTGCCTTACTCAACAGCTGTTTTCTACATGAGAATGAAATTTCTGTTTTGCCCCATGACCAGCTGGGGTATACATTCACAAAAAGTACCTTCTTAAATAAGAGACCACGATATCTGTAAATTTGAAGCATCTTTATTAAAAAAACACAAAAACATCATGGTTTCACATGCATTGCACCATTACATCGCCTGTACAATTATCTGCAGTAGCACATCTTTTCTCCTCTTTTTTTTCTCTTTTCTTAGTTCATTAAATAACAAACAAATGATAGCGCTTTAGATCTGATTTTGTAATTTGTCTGTAGCTAAAATGTTGTGCACATCTATAGGACATACACTTGAAAATGAATGCCATCATTAGATTGTTGAGGAAATTATAATTTTCTTCTCTTTAGGATTTTCTGCTGCTAATGGAAATCAGAAGCGGTTCATTAATAAAACTTTTTTTGTATTTTTTTTTTATAGTTCTCCAAAACATTTCTGACCTGCATGCGAGTCAAAAAACAGTAGGTAAACATGTGCAATTCAGTCTAAGCATATGGCTCACAATTTGTTTTGAGCAACAACTGAATTTAACTATTTAACAATAAAAAAACGTCAGGTTTAAAAGAAAATCCTCTGGATTGTTCTTGTACATTCCCAGTGTTTATTGAATTTACTTTTTTTCATTCTGCCTAAAGTGGGATATCCAAATACTACAAAACATTTTTTTCGTTCTCTCTCCTTTTTGAGGGAATATCCATTCTAACGACACACACCGATTTCATTTTTGTCATTTTCTGTGAAGACATAGAGTGTTAGACATGCATCGTGGTGTCATTGGATGTTTAGGTAATCATATGACCATCGTTTAACAGAAGATGCCACACATTCTGACCAGAGTAGAGGTGTATTTAGTGATGCAAGACCGCAGTTGCACCACGTGCGTCTCACTTCATGTTTTTCACCATTAGCAGTAGTTTTGAGTTGAGCAACACTTCCTTTCTCCATTTGCTCGCTCTCTCAAGTGATGATAATTACTGGAAAGTACATGCAGCACATATAGAGTACATGCATATACAGTACATATCTCCAAATAACTATAGAGATAATTACATGTTACCTACTTACTTTAAAATACATTTTCATATTTTGTTTTCTTTATATAATTAGCAAAAAAAGGTTTCATTTGTTACCATTACTTAAAAACATTCCTTAACATGAACAAAAAATGAACAACACTTATAGCATTTATTAATATTAGCTAATGTTAATCTCAACATTTACTACTACATTAATAAAATCAAAAGTTGTATCTGCTAACATTGGTTAGGTCACTAGGTTAATAAATGTAAAAATTGTTAGTTCATGTTAATGCAGAAACTAATGTTAACAAATGAGACCTTGTAGCAACTCATAATGTAATAACTGCACATAAGTCAAGTCAAGTCAACTTTATTTATATAGAGCTTTTAACAATGCAGATTGTTTCAAAGCAGCTTTACGGTGTTAAACAGGAAAATAATGCAGCATCATTTTATTCAGCCGTACAGCCATTCTGGAGAAAACGGTGACGTCATCAGTTCATTTCAATTATCATACAGTGACAGTGTGGGCTTTAGATCAGTAATTTAGTTTATATGGATAATTTAGTTTAATAATTAGATTTATTTTGATATTTAGTTGAAAAATTTTGTGTCCCCAACTGAGCCAAGCCAGGCAACATAATGACATAGCATAATGAAAGAAGTATTACATTATCATTATTATAATTATAAAATGTTCATAATGTAATACATTTCTCAAAATGTAATAAAATCTTGAGCTCATAATGTAATAATTTTTACATTACGAGAAAATTATTACATTATAAACTCGCCAAAAACATGTCATATTTTCATTATTGTAGCTTTTAAAACATTAAAAATATTAGTATTACCTTGCAGTAGATTTTTAAAAATCTAAATCCAGTCTTAAACTACCTGCAAAATGCAACAGATTTAAATATGCATGCTATTATCATTAAATATTCCTATAGTACATTTTAAATCCAGTCTTCACCTGCCTCCACCAGATTACTGATACTACTTCTACTACCAAAGGTGCAAAAGTTCTGATTTTATTAATTTATCTGGATTTAGACTTTTTAAAATGTACTGTAAGGGAATAGTATTTTTTTATGTTTTAAAAGCTATGACTGTAACAAACTGCTCCGTGACACAAAGGCTGAACTGAAGATCCAAATGCATCTTTTATTGACATCGTAGTCATTAACACCCCAGTCCAAACAATAACAGAGTCACAGGCAAAAACAGAGGAAACCGGGTAGAAGATCAAAAAACCAAGACACAGGAAACCAGTGAAATGCTCAGAATTGCAGTTACACTAAATAAGACTTGAATGCTGCATGTGAGGTAATGAGCTAATGAGACACAGCTGTAAGCAATTATGGTTGATTAGTCCAGACAGTGGATTATGGGTAATGTAGTCTGAGATTGTATGGCAATCACGATGACAATTACAATAATGAAATTAAAGCTGCGAGCAGCGATGACGGGCCCAAGCCGGTGGCACCGCCACTCCGGTGGCATCAGCTTAACTGTGCACGGCAGGCAACAGGCATTTACAATGGGAAACCATAAAAGGACTATGTCAATGTCATCTGAATACACCAAATTAACTGCAGAAGTTGGTGCCGCTATTGCCGTGAACCACAAAGGCCATATTTATGAGATCAGTTAAATTTCATGTCAGGTGATGTTAATGGTCAATTTCAAATTAGTGCAGAATATCGTACTAATGCTGATTTTGTTTTATCTTTTATCTTTTTGTGTTTTTTGAGCTACCGTTTGTGCACCAATCTTATGCACCATAAAGCATGCTTTCATTTCAATGTGGGTGGTCCAATAAAAAAATGTTAATAAAAAAATAAATAAATGGAGCCAAATCACAGATTCAGCAAAGATGATTTTAATATCAGTGTCAGGTAAGAGTAAGATGCGTGTCTACATTTTATGGAAGTTTATTATAAACAGCCACTTTTATAAAATCCTGTGAAATTTATGTTTAATAAATTTATATTATATCAGTAAATAATTCATTTAAAGACATATGCATCATACGTGATCTTGGCAAACACATCACATGACGTTTTTATTTCAAGTGATAGTTATTTGTGATAGCCTATATGAAAGGGTTAAATTATCATCATCAAGAGAGAAACTCACACACACACACACACACACACACACACACACACACACACACACACACACACACACACACACACACACACACACACACACACACACACACACACACACACACACACACACACACACACACACACACACACACACACACACACACACACACACACACACACACACACACACACACACACACACACACACACACACACACACACACACACACACACACACACACACACACACACACACACACACACACACACACACACACACACACACACACACACACACACACACACACACACACACACACACACACACACACACACACACACACACACACACACACACACACACACACACACACACACACACACACACACACACACACACACACACACACACACACACACACACACACACACACACACACACACACACACACACACACACACACACACACACACACACACACACACACACACACACACACACACACACACACACACACACACACACACACACACACACACACACACACACACACACACACACACACACACACACACACACACACACACACACACACACACACACACACACACACACACACACACACACACACACACACACACACACACACACACACACACACACACACACACACACACACACACACACACACACACACACACACACACACACACACACACACACACACACACACACACACACACACACACACACACACACACACACACACACACACACACACACACACACACACACACACACACACACACACACACACACACACACACACACACACACACACACACACACACACACACACACACACACACACACACACACACACACACACACACACACACACACACACACACACACACACACACACACACACACACACACACACACACACACACACACACACACACACACACACACACACACACACACACACACACACACACACACACACACACACACACACACACACACACACACACACACACACACACACACACACACACACACACACACACACACACACACACACACACACACACACACACACACACACACACACACACACACACACACACACACACACACACACACACACACACACACACACACACACACACACACACACACACACACACACACACACACACACACACACACACACACACACACACACACACACACACACACACAGTGAGAGAGACCCCCATATTATTTAAATAAATAAATATATTGATCTGAAAAATAGTATATTAATTTTAAATTAATCCAGGTTCAAGAGGTAAATTAACATAATCAAGAGAGAAAGTCACACACACACACACACACACACACACACACACACACACACACACACACACACACGCAAACATTCAGCTTTTTTACAAAATAAATATATTGATCTGAAAAATAGTATGATTATTTTAAATTCATCCAGGTTCAATTACCCAACATACAATCTTAATTTAAATAAATTAAATTAAGTTTGTGTCCTCATAAATCACATAAACAAGCACACACACACACACACACACACACACACACACACACATACACACACACACACACACACACACACACACACACACACACACACACACACACACACACACACACACACACACACACACACACACACACACACACACACACACACACACACACACACACACACACACACACACACACACACACACACACACACACACACACACACACACACACACACACACACACACACACAGTAGCAGAGAGAAAGAAATTGAATGTTTTTTTATCCTGTTTGAAAACTAACACAATGCTGCCATCTTCTGTTCATTGAGGGGAGGGCAGCACACACAGACACAGAATAGATTTTTAAAATAAATATTTTAAATAAATAAATATATTGATCTGAAAAATAGTATAGTCTTTTTAAATTAATCCAAGTTCAATTACTGAACATAGAATCTTAAATCAAAATATGATTTTACAAGATATGAGAGAATTTCTGTTCCACTTTTTTGTCCTTATTTATTCCCTCACCATGGCAACACCGTTTGAGATATCCAATATCCGTTCACATTTTAGCATCTTCCGTATCTTTGTTTCATGTTGACCGAGTTTGGTGGAGATTGAATGATCCAATAAATCCAAAATATCATGTTCAAACCAAAATATCGGACTTCCTGTTGGTTGGAGCTAATGACTGTAAATTAGAAAGTTGTCCGGCACGAAGAGAACAATATATATACCGAGTTTGGTGACTGTAGATAAAACTAACCCCCCACCACCACCACCACCACTTTTGTCAAAAGGTGGCGCTATAGAGCACCTCCAACACACCCATTTGTGAGGCTTTGCCCATTTCCACTGACTGACATCTCTGATGTGTGTGTTGAGTTTCAAGCAATTTCAAGCATGCTAAGAGCCTCAAAAACAGCCAAAAGATTATTAAACTTTGACACATTGCCATGGCAACAGTATTTAAAATATCAGGAATCCATTCGTATGTCTATCTGTCATGTTTTCACATTATACTGATGCAGTTTGAAGTAGGCCTAAATCGGGTGAAAATAAGACAGTGATTTAAAGCATTTTTGAAAGAGACACTTCCTGCTGCCAGTTGGTGGCGCTATAACTTTGACTCACAAAAGTCATATCCATGTGATCGGCCTCTTACAACGAACACACAGCTGAAGTTTCATCCAAATCAGCCAATGTTTGCACAAGTTATAACACACTTCCTGTTTCCCTTTTCTCGCCATAAATTCGTTGCTTCGCCACGGCCAAACCATTCGAGATATCAAAAATCCGCTCGCAATTTAGCATCCTCAATATCTTGTCTTAATGCTGACCGAGTATGCACTGATTGAAACAATGGCCTCGGAGGAGTATATTAAATTCCAGAGCATGCGTTTTCCGAACAACCCATAATAGCTCACTTCCTGTTGGGCTGACGCATAACTTAGAGCACGAAAGTTGTTCGGCCCGATGAGGTCTATATGTGTACCGAATTTCATAAATGTGGACTGGGTTTTCAGACCCCTCTTAAGGGGGCGCTGTTGAGCCCCCCTGCCACGCCCGGGTACCCGCTTCAGCCCGGCCCATTCTGACGCGTGTGCAAAGTTTCAACAGTTTTCAAGCACGTTAAGTGCCCCAAAAGTGCCCGAGAAGTCGAGAAAAAAGCCCTTTCAGGGCTTGGGCCCTAAATATGACATGTTTTTGGTGAGTTTATTATATAATAATTTTCTCAAAATGTAAAAATGTTTATTACATTATGAGCTTAAGATTTCATTACATTTTGAGAAAATTATTACATTATGAAAATTGTATTATAATAATAACGTAATAGGGGAGAGCGGGGCACAACCTAAAGTGGGGTTAGTGGTTTAACACATGGTATAAAACTTTCCACACTTATTTACTAGTTGCCATATCAAAAAATCTTTGGAAGATATTTAACCATAGCAAAAGTAAATTTGCCAGATTTTTAATATGGTTTCAGAGTTGTGTAGTAGTACTATAGTACTTGTACTTTTCTTAGTTTAGGCTTATGCCTAAATAAGGAAGTCTTGCAAACCCTGTCATGTTTCTTCCTGGTAATCCCTTGAGTGATCCACTGTGAGGGGGCAAGAACAGAGAAGTATAGGGCAGAAACCACAAGGGTGGAGGCGGAGCAAAGCGGTGATGTACATTTTGTCATTTCTTGTTGGACAGTGGTGACTCGTGGGAAGGGGTAATTCTCAACTCAGTGACACCCACATATTTCACTGGGGGTCACGATGTCTATGGGCACTTATGACTCAAATGACTGTTCATGCATGAATAGGTCATTCAGAACATACACACGTTATACTCACATATTTACTATTTTAAGAGTATTTAATGCAGGCGAAACCTTACTTTTGTATAGCATGTTACAGTATAAACAACATGAGACATAAACACACTTTTGATATCAACCTCCCTCCTGATACAGCTACGGTTTCAGTAGTTCTTCCTCATTTCTTTTTTTTCCAGCAGTGTCTCTATTTTTGTCATGCTGTCATTCTCAGTCCTGACTCATCCAATACTGTAACAGAGAGTTAGAATTTTAAACAGTCAGAGAAATTAGTTTTCCTTATGACACATCAGTTTTGTTATATTTCTCAGCTAAGACTTATGGTATCACTTCTCTCTCTCGCTATTTCTTTCTCCCCCTTTTTCTTCTCAACTTCTCTTTCCCTTATCCTCATTTCTCCGGATGTGAGCTGGGTCGTCAGGACATTGGATCCAGTGCTGCAATATTTATATGAGCTACCCAATCCTTAACCAAATGACCAATAGGTTTTTTAGTCAAGTGGACTAAATGAGTTTAATGGCCATCAAATGAGATCAGATATGCACTCACAGTCATCCTGAGTCTCCAGTCTGCACACACTCAGAAGTCGGTCAGGGGAAATCAGGGGAAAAGGGGCTGTTGCTTTCAATTGATCCACAAGATGGCAATGAGAACCTAAAGCTAACTCTGATATTTGAATACTAGAAGGCCTCCTCTTTTTATATTGTTGGGCTGATTCTCCATGGCCCAGCAGACCTCTTGCTAGACCTTACATTCATTCACTTTACACGCACACACTTATCCTTAAAAACCAAAGTTACAGGAAAAACATACCTGAAAACAATAATTTCCAATTGTCAGGTTAAGTCGAAGTACCTCAGATGCTTCCAAAGACAATTTGGCTGTAGAACTGATTTGTGCAGTGATTAAAAATATAATAATTTTATATCATTTTCAAATTGTTTCTATGGATAAAGTTATATTATAATAAAGAAATACTGATACGTGGAAAATGTTGCAAACGCGATGGTAACGTGATGTGATTTTAATTTTCCTTCTGGTTTGATGTTCCCTTTTGCCTAGAAAACAAGACTGCATCAAGCAGGGAAATCAAATAAACAAAATTTCACCAAGTATCCCGCATTGACTCCAGCAGAACAGAGCTCGCAAAGGTGAACATCTGGGCTTCCACACATAGATGGTCACCTCCTCTTTTGGTATTCATTATGCTTTCATCTTAAAATAATGATGAGAAGTTTATTTTGCTTTAAGGCTTTAGCTTTTAAGTTTAAGTAACGTACATAATTTACAGTTACACACGCAGACAATGTTTGTATACCAAACACCCGCACAGGAATCGGAACTGTACTAGTCTGACTCGCATTCTGAGTAAGAAAAGCATGTATCTTTTTGAAAGATCCAGATTTCGCAACATGCATCAGCTAGTACGCAAAGCATTTCTTTAAAACTGATCTAAGAACAATTTTCCACACCCGGATCTTTACCATCTAAAGGCAAATTTCAGAACCAATTCCTGACAATCCCTGCCATAAAACAGCAATAGTGAAAGTGACCTACAAACAATTATAGGGGGATTTCTTGTGTCCTCTTTACAAGAAAACAGAATCAATACATTGTATTCAAAACTCTTTTAAGTTTCTAGATATGCAGTTGAGTTTGTGCATTTCTCAGGTGTAAAGATTCAACAACAGCTGCATTCAACATTTGATGCTTTTCTTTATCTAGTGTGACTACCACTACAGAAATATGTCAAATTTCAAAAAGTCAACTGACCAGAATGTTTCCATTTCGGCAGCACTTTATAAAAACTGTCATTAAACCATTAACAAATATTACATAATGCTTAACAAATATATATTCAAATAGCTAGAAATATGAGCTTGTTGTTTACTTATTAAACATTACATAATGATTAATAAACCTTTATTAAATGTAAATGAAAATGCTTACAAATGTCATTAAACTTCAGTTCATACTTTATCTAATGCACTTTTTTAAATTTACAACTGTACAAATGCAAAAAGGCGTTTGGTATGAGTGATCCAGATGTTCAACTGAAAAATTAACAATATAACAGTTACTGGCCCCACTTGAAATTAGGTGCCTAACTGTACTTATGTCAAAACAAATGTATTATGTACATGTTCTATTGCAAAACACTCTTTTTGGTGGTATGTGAGTCGTTTTTATATTACATTGTTTTGATAAATGAAGAAGTATTTTCTCCTGTTGACGTATGATTCAAGGAATATCCTGTTTAAGGATATAGTATAGCATTGAAGCAATAAAAACATGTTTTCCACCGAAATTATTATTACAAAAATAATGTGGTTTTGTCTTTATCTTTTGCAAGCATTTAGCTGGACTTTACACAAAAGTTGTTACAGGAAAAGTCCAATGCCCATAAAGGTACTAAATGACTACTTGTAAACATTTATAAACATTCACAAATGATAAATAGTTTCAACTTTGAATTGGGTACTGCAAAAACATGAACAAATAATTAATAAATGCTTTGTAAAGATGTGTAAAAAGGGTGAATTTAGGTCCTTTGGGACACTTTTTGCCAGTGAGATAACTGCCCATAAAGGTACTTAATGATTAGTAAACCTTTATAAATATTTACAAATAATGAATAGTTTCAACTTTAGATTGGGTACTGCAAAAAACATTAACAAATAATTTATAAATAATATAAAATAATTTGTAAAATTGTATAAATAATAGAAGTTTACACACCACAATAAACAAATGCCAAATGTATGATCTCTACAGTCTGAGATTATGAGTTAATGAATAATACGTTCAAATGAATAGTGAGTAAGGTGCTTAAAATGACTAATTTTTTCCACAACATTTGTAAATTAAAAAAGTGCATTAGGTCATATGAATTGAAGTTTATTGACATTTGTTAGCATTTTATTTACATTCACGAGTTCGTTTACCCATATACTCTTTAGCTGATAAGGTTTAAGCGTATTTGGCTTGCTGTACGCGGTGGAGGGGCTCGAGGAAGCCGCTTCCACTCAAGCTTAGATTTACCCCCCCCCCCCCCAGGGACTACTAGTGCTAGGAAGAAGAGAAAGGTAAACATGAATGTAAGGTGGAGTTGGGGAGGTGGAGGGATGCAAAACGACTGATGCCTGAAGGAGGTAGGAGGCTGCTTATATGCTTAGCAGTTGATTGAAAGATTAGATGGGTTCACTCCTCCCGAAATTATGTTGTGAACTTCACTTAAATAATGATCTGTTTATTATGTAATGTTTAATAAGTTGCATATTAAACATTACATAATAAACATTATACAATGTTTGTTAATGATTTATTAAACCATGTATCAAAATAATTTGAAGATTTTTAAAACTTGCTTGATCATATTGAAAGTTTATTGACATTTGTAAGCATTTCAACTTACATGATCTGTGAATCATCATGTAATGTTTAATAAGTTCACTAGTCAACATTAACAAGCTCATATCTCATATGTCTAGCTATGTGTGTTAAGCATTATATCATTTGGTTTATGATTTATTAATGAAAGTCATTATAAAGGGTTAACTTTCTAAAGTCGTTCACTTTCTTTCAGATTTTTTAAAAACGTATTTTACATATTTACTTAATGTGTGAATGTGTGTGAGTGTTTTGATTTGAAAGATCATTGTGGTAAGTTTTTAAAATGTAAAAATCAGATGCAAATGTGTAGACCTCTGATTGTAGAACTGAATGCAAAGTACCAGATGGGCTTTTGTTTTCACACCTGTTTTGTTTTTCCTTGATTGAGACAGCACAATCATCACCTTACATGAACCAAAATCAACTGTCCAACTGTCTCTGGACTCGTGGTCCACCAGCATGGAGCCAACACCCCTGTGTGCCGATCAGAGGCGGACGAGGGGGATTGTTTGTTTGAATTAAGCTTTTATTTTTGACCCTATTTGTCTTATAAATGGACATTTGTGCCAATTTTGTCCAGCTTTCTCATTTGCAATTACAGCAGAAGGCGATTTCGAAATATCTTTTGTTTACTCCATTGCTGGATGTCCAGAAGGAGGAGGGGGGAGGGGGGGGGCATT
The DNA here is from genome assembly GCA_023566225.1 of Romanogobio albipinnatus. NCBI lineage: Eukaryota > Metazoa > Chordata > Actinopteri > Cypriniformes > Gobionidae > Romanogobio > Romanogobio albipinnatus. Next base: position 35,359,071 of record CM042242.1, read on the forward strand.
TATATGGGATGCAAGGGTTGTATATAAAAAGCACAGTCTGAATGAGGGTGGAAGTGTCTGAAGAAAGTTAGAGAGCAATGATGCATACAGTAAAGCTGCTCTGTGTGGTGTTCTCGTGCATCTGTGCTGTTGCATGGGCTTCTTCTTCTTCTTCTCGCCAGCCATGTCGTAAGAGCTTTTTTCTTTTTTGTCTTTGTGGTTAAAGAATAATTTTTGTAATATTGTTTTTCCCCCATAAAATTATAATTTTGATACTCAGAAGCTGCAGATGATGAGGCAGAAATGTTACTTTTTTATTTCTTTTTCAGATTCACCACCTTTGACCAGTGGAACAATGAAAGTGGTAAGTGTACAACATTTCAAAGTATGTTTAATAATTATAGCAGGCTGTTAGTAGGCTCAGCAATGAGAGAACCTAATAAAATAAAGTTTTTTTTTACAAATGCTGCGTCATCTGAATACAAGCACAAGCCCTAATTCTTTCTCTATTTATGATACACTCTAATTCAGTGCTATACAATGTTTGCTTAACACATGGCAATGTGTTGGAGCACATATATTTGCCTTTGCAAAAAGGATTAATTTTATTTGCATCTAAAAACCTTGTATTTAGTTTCATTACCTAAGACCTTGAACTTCTGAATTATTAAAAGCTAAAACATTTTTGTTACTGAATGTCTTTTGTACTGTTCTCTTTTATTTGACACATTCAGGTTTCAACAGGGGGTCATGACCTCGCATCTGGAGAGTTCAGTTATGACTCCAAAGCGAATAAATTTCGTTTTGTGGAAGACACTGCTCACGCGAACAAAACTTCGTATATGGATGTGCTCATACATTTTGAAGAGGTAAGCTAAAATCAGCAATTCTTTCTCTCTCTCTCTCTATTCCTCTTCCAGCTTGTGATTACTGTGATTATATAATAAAGCACTTTTTCCACACAGGGTATACTTTATGAGATAGACAGTAAAAACGAGAGCTGCAAGAAGGAGACTCTGCAGTTCCGTAAGCACCTGATGGAGATTCCACCCGATGCCACTCACGAGTCTGAGATTTACATGGCCAGCCCCTCAGTCACAGAACAGGGACTCAGAGTCCGGGTCTGGAATGGACAGTTGTCCGAACTTCATGGTCCTTACCTTTTTCTCCCCCCCCCCCCCCCTTATTTATATTATACTTATTTGGTTATTCTGTTGCTTTTCAAATGAAAACAAAAACCATGTTTATTTCTTGACGGGTTCTGGTTTTCTTTTCAGCTCACTACTCTCTGTCAACCACTTCTTGTGGCTGTTTGCCAGTCTCTGGATCCTACTTTGGTGAGAAGAAGGACCTTCTCTTCAGGTAAAGCAGAGACTTTGTTTAAAATCTTTTGAGGATGACTACATTTTATTGAATCCTGCAGTTTTGCATACAAGTCAATTAACTGAGCTCTTTTCTGCTTCAGTTTCTTCAGTGTTGAAACAGAAGTTGATGACCCACAAGCCTTTGTGCCCCCGGCCTATTGTGACGGCGTGGCATTTGAGGAGGCCCCAGACGACCACAGCTTCTTCGACCTGTTCCACGACTGAGAAAAACATGAGATGAGATACAAACTGCCAAAGATGGCTACACGCAAAAATAAAAACAGCATTTAAATCAAAATATATCCTGTATCCATCTCTCTTTCTTCAGAAAATGCCTGCAGTTTCTATCTCACTATCTTTTTTGTCTTTTTTTTTGGAACTTGTTTCTTCACTCTAATCAAGTCAATAAAGTTGAGCTTTCACTGAAATCCTTTTTTATGTCTGTTTGAAAAATTAAAAATGATCATAAAGCTGTGTGGACAACAGCGGTGCTAAGATAAGCAGAGACTTATTCTGTAAAGACTTAATGATCCTAGCACAGAAAAAAGGAAAACGTAACCAAAAGTTCTAATTACCAGGTAAAAGTTATTAAAAACTCTAAACTAAAAGTGTGTGTGTGTGTGTGCAATGCAGTGACACAAATTTCATCCATATCATGCACCATCAACCACGTTGTTGAACAGTTAATGCTTTTTAATTATTTTTTTTTACAATTCTCAAGGATGAATGGTAAAGTAACTGCATCTCTTTGTTTGTTTTAATAAGAAATACTGAATACCCCCCAAGTTCCTTTTTTTTTTCTGTATTCAATAATGCACAAGCCATGTAAATGGGGTGGCAGGGTCAATGTCACTGACAGTAAGAAAGAGACTTGTGGGAAGCCATGCCACTGTCTTGTGAATGCTGCATGGAGCCACCATCTGACGTATCTTCACGGTCTGAGGTTTACCTAACCAATTTCCACCTTCAGCGTTAGAGCCACTGCTAATTCATTTCCCCCACTTCTTATTCTTTACATTTCATATTCATATTTTCGTTCTAGTGTCATGACCACTCCTGGACAGACAGCAGATAGAAAACAATTTTCTGAAAACAAGATTCTCTGTCACTTCCTGCAGCTGTGGGATTACTCCTTACAGGCTATATTTCTCTTAAAGTATAACCATCATGACATGGACATTATTTTTCTCTTCATTTTCACAGGATTTTCTAAATAACTGCATTATCAAATAAACAATTTCATTGCAGTTTTATTAAATAAGGTCTTTGCCCTTTTGGCCATTTACATGCAATGGTTTTGGCAAAAGCAAAGCGTTCAAATGCAGCTTGCATAACAAATTAAACAGAGCTAGAACTATAGCAACACACAATTCATTCTCATTTGTTAATTTTTTTTTTTTTATCTGCTCATATAAATGTTTTGGGAATACGATATACAATTTGGCAATAAAGCTTATTTGAATTGAATTAATACAAAATTACAACAATAACTGTAATCTAAACTTAATGTTCTTATACTGGAAGTATCCATTATTATTGCCATTATTAGCTAGCCTACTTTATTTGACTAGTTTTCATAAGGTCAGTTTTCTTTGTCGCTTTTTTATTACAAATGAAAGGTTACAGATAGTAACAGTAAGAAAAAATAAGGGGGGGGGGGGGTACATATGGACATCGTCACAAGAGGTTATAAGAATTACACATCATCACAATATACCATTTTGTCAGGCTTTCTTTTCTCATTAAATCAGTATGTCAAAGTGTGTAGTGCGCTTTTTAAATCTTACAGAAGATATGCTAATTCTAGTAGGACGACTGACTCAATAGCTACAGTGAACTATTGTAAGGTTTCTGATTCCCTCTGATTGTTGTTATTGGTCGGTGAAGCGTGCGCGTAACCCTGCCCACCGGAACTAGCGGTGCACTTGACACAATAACCTGCACATTTAATCTTAACAATGGCTATAGCGCGCGTTGCGACTGAATATGTGTTTTCAGATTTTTTATTGAAAGAGCAGAGTGAATCTAAGTATAAAGGCGTGCGGCTGGAACTGGCCACTGACAAACTGGTCAGTTTTATCGCGGTTGGGCTTCCTTTGTTACTCATCTCACTCGCCTTTGCACAAGAAGTCTCTGTGGGTCAGTAAAAACATTTTATCACAACTAAGTTACCGAAAAGGTTTACTTCGAAAAGCTCGATAGAGATAGAGTGGATTAAACTTGTGTAGATTTACTGGTTCAAAGTCAAAAACATGAAGCCCATCTCTCGGTTTACCTTTGTACGGATGTGTACAGAAAGGCTGCCAACAATGAAAGACACTCGCTAAATCGAGACTAACGACGCTGTAACGAAATATTATTAAACATTTTACAGAAAAACAATGAAGGGCTTATTTTTACACAACTTGAACAAAGATAAGAGCCACATGAGCTAATCGGTTTTGTGTGTAAATCCCGAATGGGCGCGTCACTACTGGGTGGATATGCGTCAAGAGCGATATGCGCGTGAACAAAACATGAGACAAATGCAGCGATTCATAAGCATGCGAACTATTATTAACATCGTATTTTGCGTGATAAATGTACTTATTAGGTTTAAATAATTATTTGGGCCAGTCGTTTTCCACGCACATTGTTAATTTTATTTCAGCCACTGACACTGTTATTGAGGGCGTGTTATCTGTCTCAGTAAAATAGAGACGGGGTTCTACACTTCTTCAATCACAACCAAACCAGACTTTTCTGCTTAGTAGAGTTCTGGGTAACACTTTAGAATACTGTTCCGTTATTAATGAATAACTACACAGGAACAAATGAGTAGGCTATTCACATTCTACTATTACCTAAAAAGAAACCCTGCTTAACGATTTAGTAAGTAGTGCTCAGTTGAATGTGGCAGTTCACTGTTAATAACTATTTTTTCACACCTCCCAGATGACTACTAAGAAAACTATATACAGATTCATAGTAAATGTGAATAATGCATAATATATAATTCATTCTAAAGTGAAGGTCAAAGTAAATCATTAGTAATGACTCATATTACCAAATCCTTCAGAAGGAATTACAACCCCAAATCAGAAAAAGTTGGGACAGTATGGAAAACGCAAAAAAGAAAGAAAAAAAAGAAGTGATTTCTAAATTTACTTTGACTTGTATTTCATTGCAGACAATATGAACACAAAATATTTCATGTTTTGTCTGGTCAACTTCATGTCATTTGTAAATATGCATCCTTTCCTGTCATTCAGACCTGCAACACATTTAAAAAAAAGTTGGGACAGTAAAGCATTTACCACTTTGTAATGTTGCCATTCCTTTTCACAACACTTAAAAGACATTTAGGGACTGAAGACACCAAGTGATGAAGTGTTTCAGGTGTAATTTTGTCCCATTCTTCCTGCAAACAAGTCTTAAGGTGGGCAACACTGCGCGGTCTTCGTTGTCGCATTTTGCGCTTCACATTCTCTATTGGAGACAGGTCGGAACTGCAGGCAGGCCAGTCAAGTACCCGTACCCTCTTCCTCCGCAGCCAGGACTTTGTAATGTGTGCAGAATGTGGTTTTGCATTGTCTTGTTGAAATATGCATGGACGTCCCTGGAAAAGATGTCTTCTTGAAGGCAGCATATTATGCTCCAAAATCTCTATGTACTTTTCAGCATTAATGGTGCCTTCACAGAAGTGCAAGTTACCTTTGCCAAGGGCACTGACACAACCCCATACCATGACAGACCCTGGCTTTTGGACTTGTTGCTGGTAACAGTCTGGATGATTCTTTTCGTCTTTGGTCCGGAGCACACGGCGTCCATTCCTCCCAAAAAATACCTGAAATACTGATTCATCTGACCACAGTACACGTTTCCACTGTGTGATGGTCCATCCCAGATGCCTCCGAGCCCAGAGAAGTCGACGGCGCTTCTGGACACTGTTAACATAGTGCTTCCTTTTGGCACAGTACAGTTTTAACTGGCATTTGTGGATGTAACTACGTATTGTGGTACTTGACAAAGGTTTGCCAAAGTAGTCCTGAGCCCATGTGGTGATATCGCTTACAGATGAATGACGATTCTTGATGCAGTGCCGCCTGAGGGATCGGAGATCACGGTTGTTCAGCTTAGGCTTGCGCCCTTGTCCTTTACGCACTGAAATTCCTCCAGATTTCTTGAATCTTTTAATTATGTTATGCACTGTTGAATGTGAAATATCCAAATCTCTTCCTATCTTTCTTTGAGGAACATTGTTTTTAAACATTTAAATAATTTTCTCACGTATTTGTTGGCAAACTGGCGATCCTCGGCCCATCTTTGCTCCTAAAGGATTAGACCTTTCTTGGCTGCTGCTTTTGTACCAAATCATAATTACAATCACCTGTTGACATCACCTGTTTCAAATCACATTATTATTTAACCATTTTACCTCATTACTAGCCCTAAATTGCTCCTGTCCCAACTTTTTTTAAATGTGTTGCAGGTCTGAATGACAGGAAAGGATGCATATTTACAAATGACATGAAGTTGACCAGACAAAACATGAAATATTTTGTGTTCATATTGTCTGCAATGAAATACAAGTCAAAGTAAATTTAGAAATCACTTCTTTTTTTTTATTTGCGTTTTCCATACTGTCCCAACTTTTTCTGATTTGGGGTTGTACTAATTATTTGGATCTATTTTAAATTGAAAAATGCCATATCTCTCTAGTAATAGCTGAAGTCATTGTAAGATTTTAAGATTTTTGTAAAGTTTTGTATAGTAACCAGATGTATGATTATTTATTTACTATTCACTTTTACCAATAATTGGAATTTCACAAATATTTGGTTACAAATTGTATATTAATCTATTAGTCTGCCTTTACATTGCTTTAATGCGTTACTAGTATTTTAACACATCATCTTCCTGAGAACCAGAAAAAAAGGTTTTGTGAATTTAGATTTTTTTTTAGGTCATTACATTGTTTGGAGCATAAAAAAAAATCCTATGTTATATGCTATATCCTCTGCTCTGTAGAGGACACCAGAACTATTTATTTAGAAAATGAAAAGACATGAATAGACAAAAACAATGTTTTTTTTTCTTTTTCATTCACCAGTCAATTTTTCTGCATAAAGATGATTCTCAATGTTATGAAAGATATAAAATAATAATTTGATATACCATTTTACTATGCAATGTGTGTAAACATGGCCATATGCCATTCCCATTCTATGCAATGCATCTATACACTGTATATAATTTGTATATTCATGTGTTTTTGGACAATATGTAAATGTAAAAAGACGTGTAATAATATTTTCATAAGAATGTCTCATATTTCATAAGAATATCCAGACTTAAAACTGTGCATGTTGTCAGAGAAATTCACTAAAATATAATTAAAACCTCAATCCTGGTTCTCAGGAGGATATTTCTGTCTCAAGCAGAGTGGCATTTATATTTAGATGTCGCTTCCTAAACTTTGCTGCATGCGATTGGCCGTCGGTCCTCTTAGCAATAATAGTTTTATTCAATGAATGTTACAGACTGTAGCCTCGAAAGCAAGCCAAGATAGCTACGATCACTAAAATGCTGTTGCTTTGTCAGTTCATCGCGATCTCACAAATCTCCGTTATAAAATTAAGTTGTCAACAATAAATATCTTACCTAAATCGTGTCTTGTTAAAGGTCCCGTTCTTTGTGTTTTTTTGAAGCTTTGATTGTGTTTACAGTGTGCAATATAACATGTGTTCATGTTTCGCGTGTAAAAAACCCCCAGTATTTTTAACACAATTTACTCATCTGTATACCGCTGTTTTCACTGTCCTAAAAACGGGTTGATGAGTTCCTTGTTCTATGAAGTGTGAGGTGAGATTCTGATCGCGTTCAAGAGATCAATAACTATATAGTGATTGCAATCATTGGGTGCGTTACTCACGGCTGCAGAAACACACTGTGAATAGATGCATTTGACGCTCTCCAGAGGAAACAAATGTGCAAATCTGCCACATCTGTTTCGCCAATATTATTACAGTATCAACTGAGGGTGCTTTCGCTTGTGTTTGAGGGTGCTTAGCACCCCCGTAGAACCGGGCCTGTATAGTACTGAAGTGTTATAGTATTACAACATCATTCTAAAGTAATTACTAATTATTTTGATCAAGTGAAGAACTCCCTAGTAGTTACTCAATGATAGGCATTACTAGAGAATTGATGACAGAATTGTAATTTTTGGGTGAACTAAGTATTGATGGTACAGTTACTTGTTGGAAGCGCTTCACAGACATTGTTCCTGGTTTTCATCTACTTGCTCCTATTGTGCTGAACATAAGATGGAGGTTTTGAAAGAGATTTATATTATACATACACACAATCATCACAAAGCAGACAAACATAATACACTTACTTAAATACCATGTTTAATCAGCAATATTGTTTGCTCATAAAACTATCATATGTATATTTGTGTTTAAGTATCATATTTGAGTGTTTTTTTGAGATGAGATAAATGAAATATCCATCACATAGCTCTGTCGTCCTCTTCAAGTAAGAAAATTACATGTTCTTGTGTAATTCCCTCTCTCTTAGGTACTCAGATCACATGTTTTCCACCCACTAACTTCACATTGAGACAGGCTGCGTATGTGGACTCCTTCTGCTGGGCCACCATAGAGCATCACCCTACTGACAATGGGGCTGATAGCGCCCCCCTTCATCTACACAAGGTAGGGCTACTGTATATTCAGTGCACTTGGCCATGAGCAACAATAACATATCCAAAGAGGTTCATTGTTGCCTGTGTTCGTCTTATTCTCTGTCTCTTTACCTTCAGTTCTTTCCTTATATCCTTCTGCTGGTCGCCGTCCTCATGTATATTCCTGCTCTCTTCTGGCATTTCTCGGCTGCCCCTTCCCTATCCTCTGACCTCAGTTTTATCATGGAGGAACTTGACCGTTGCTACAACCGTGCCATCCGCCTGGCCAAGAGCCTCACATTCAAACAAGACAAAGACATTGCAGAAGACCCACACAGGTGTAGTGCATTGAACATTTTCAACTCTAGCTATAATGACAACCTGAAGTTTACATTTCCAGCTGTGACACATACAGTTTTTGATTATCCCAGGGTTCTGAGAGCTATCTCTAAAACTGCCTAATTCATTATCGACACTGCACATAAAAAAAAGACTTCAATTTGAATATATTTTAAAATGTAACTCATTCATGTGATGGCAAAGCTGAATTTTCAGCAGCCATTTATCAACTCAATTCACGTTTAGCGTATAGAGCTTTTCACAATACATATCGTTTCAAAGCAGCCTGTGTCTACTACATTACAATTTAGAGTTATCAAGGGTGACTGTGTCCAGGTAAAATTTATGTACAAATCACATAGTTAGCTAACATCTTGTATTAATTTTAGGCAGAAATACATTTACATTTACATGTATGCATTTAGCAGATGCTTTTATCCAAAGCGACCTACAACTTGGGGAAACATGAAGCGATTGGTCATGAAGAGTCGAGAAGCACAATAAGAGCCTGAAATCCTGAGACCGTGTACATTGCTCAGTGTAGCACAGGCTAGAGTAGGGAGGGGAAAAAGGAAGAGAAAGAGGAAAGGATTTTTTAAAATATTTTTTTTATATAATGAGCTCATTGAAGTAATTATTACAAGTTGTGAACTATATAGAAAATTTAGCATTTGTGCATGTTGATTCAGAGTTTGCTTCATCAAGTCCTCGCAGGGGTTGCCGTCATCTCTTCACATGTGTTGGGGTGTCTGAAGTCTTCGAAAGAGATGTGTCTTTAGCCCCGAACATTATCAGTTTAAGAGCCCAATGCGAAAACTCTTTCTCTCCTTTAGTGAACTTAGATATCCTAGGTACTACCAAAAGTGCAGAGCTTTGTGAATTTGTGAATAGAGCGTGATGGATTGTAGGGTGATAGAAGTTTGGTTAAATACACAGCGGCTAAACCATTTACCACCTAGTAATGCATTACAGTAATCCAGTCTAATACATGAACTAACTTACTAACTGTTTTTGGTACATAAAATATCATTATCGAAAGACAAGTTGCTGTCTAATATAACACCCAGGTCTTTAACTGTAGATGATGAAGTAACAGTACATCCTTCTAGATGCAAATTGTATAGATTCTGTGCACAGGTTATCTGTCCAGTAAGTAATACCTCAGTCTTATCCTAATTTAATTGAAGAAAATTACTGCTCATTCAATATTTTATATCTTTAACTAGAGATTTCATCTGGTAGCGTGATACTCCAGTCTTTAGTGTCACATGATCCTTCAGAAATCATTCTAATATGCTGATTTGGTACTCAACAACATTTATTATTATTATTATTATTATTATTATTATTATTATTATTATCAACAGTGGATTTTTTGATGTGTAGAAAGTTCAAAAGGTCAGCATTTATTTGAAATAGAAATCTTTTAGCATTATAAATGTTTTTACTCAAAAAAAAATTGTACTGACCCCATACTTTTAACGGTAGTGTATGTCAAAAATCAGTGACAAAAAGTCTTTTGATGCAACAATTAAATTCATCAATCGTCTTACCTTTTATTATTTTTTGTTTGTTTTCTTGTATGAAGGCTTGTGAACAACTGACTTCTTTGCTATTTAAACTTCCTTTCTATTTCCTTTCCTTCCTCAATCATAACTCAAAACTATACATATCCATAATATTCTGATTCTACTGATCTTAATTCTCTATTTCTCTCCTTCTCTCTCTCTTTCTCACTCTCAGTGGTCTTGAATTGACTGAAGCTTGTTTTAAGTACCCTCTGGTAGAGCAGTACTTAAAGACAAAACGTTCATCATGGGCTTTGGCTGCAAAATATCTGCTTTGTCGGTTTTTAACATTCCTCACTTTACTGCTGGCCTGTTCTTATCTGACCTACTACATCCTTTGGGTTTCACAAAGTGATCAGTTCTCCTGTAACCTGCGCAGAGGTGTGTCCTAGATAGTGTGCTTTTATACATTTTTTTCACATGTGTGATACACTTTAGGAATTAATATAAAAATATGAGTGTAAAAGTGTGTGTCTATGTCTAATCATTTTACGATGTTTGTTCTCTGAATTGGGTTTGTGTGTGTGTGTCTCCAGGTATATTAGTAAATGATAGTGTGATGCCAGATGCAGTTCAGTGTAAGCTGGTGGCAGTGGGTGTTTTTCGTCTCCTAAGTTGCATGAATCTGGCAGTGTATTTACTGTTAGTACCGGCTGTGGTTTATGCTGCCTTCCAACCTGCTCGTCAGCACCATCGCGCTCAATTCCTCCGGCCATACCACCTACTGCCTGCTTTCGGACACGTGCTGGATTTGCAGCCTACAACCCGGCGCTATGATGACCTCAGCATCTACCTGCTGTTCTTGGAGGAAAACTTGAGTGAGCTTAAGAGCTACAAATGTTTGCAGGTTTGTGTATGTGTGTATTTGAATGTTTCAATTTTATGCATCTGTTTTATTTCTTTGTCAGGTTTCTATGAAACTCCTCTAATATAGTGGCCTAATGGTTAGAGAGTCAGCCTGGTAACCCGAAGGTGGTTTCGATTCTTAATACTGGCAGGAAATGACTGAGGTGCCCCTTGAGCAATGCACCTAACCCCCAATCGCTCCCCAGGCTCCACAGCAAAATGGCTGTCCACTGCTCTGGGTGTATGTGTTCACGGTTTGCAGTGTGTTTGTGTGTGTGTGTATTCACTACTTGCTACTCCTAATGTGTGTGCATCTTGAATGCGTGTGCATCTTGGATGGGTTAAATGGACAAATTCCGAGTATGGGTTACCTTCACATGTCACTTTCACTAATATCACATTCATGCTGGTGTCAGTGAGTGAAGACTAATACATTTGTTTGTGATCTGTGTACACAGGTATTAGAGCTGCTGTCAGAAGGAGGGGAAGCCGGGTTTGACACAATGTGTCTCCTCAGGACTCTAGGACAAGTGCGGACTGACATGGTGGACAGAAAACAAGCCCAAACTGTCGATGGAAATGCAGAGAAAGAAACCTCAGAACTAAAGGGTGAGTGTGACATCAGGACGACACACAGTGTAACTTAAGCAACAGTTACCTGCTGTAGCGTCCTGGTTTTAATAAAATGGTCAACTCCTCCACTGATGATTAACAGTTTGTTTATTAACTCACAATTCCGTAGATTCATCACAAAGCAACACACCGTGAACCACCGTAAGAGCTGGAAAAGAATGTGTTGTTTTCTTAATCTTAAATTAAACTAATTTAATTTATCCCTTATATGATGTTGGTTTATAAAAATAACAAAATGTGAATCCAATGAAATTCAGCTTTTAACAAAAGTTTGTTTATGAGATGTGAAGAGAATGAACACACTCAATCCATGTTATGTTCTCTTTGCCGGAAAGTAGAAAAAGATAAAGCACCCAACTGTTGCTAAAGCAGCTCGTATGAATGTGTATTTTGTCTCTAGATGTCTCTTCTGTTCTGCTGGATGATGGAGTAAGCTGCAGCTGTGTGAAAGATGTAAGACAGCGGGCGATCTAACATATTACACTAATAGAGTACATATGTAAGCAGCTATAATCATCAGGTAAATCTGTTTTCAAAAGCTGTACTGCTGACACAAACTGTTAAAGTGCCCCTGTTATGGATTTTTGAAAATGACCTTTCATGTAGTGTGTAACATAGCTCTAAGTGAATGAAAACATCCTGCAAAGTTTTAAATCTGAAAGTGTACCGTATATAAAGTTATTGTCTCTCAAACGTAAGAGTCGACTCTGAGTCAATTAAACAAATATTTTTTCAAATGAGTCCTAAGCCGTTACATTGAGACTGGTTGAATAACCAGTTCTTCCATCATCGATTCGGACTCGCGCTGGGATTGATGTAAAATCGATGTCATCGTTACTGTCTTTACAGTGTGTATAATCGCTGAGCTTTAGGAAGCCTCCGCACGGAGCTGGAGTTTATGGAAATGGCCGTTTGTTTCCGAAATATGCGCTGTACATGGTAGACCAATCACAACAGACTGGGCTATCTGACCAATCAGAGCAGAGTAGCTCACAGAAAGGAGGGATTTTGAGAGACTGATTCATCCATCGAGTCGTTTGAGAATCATTGAACATTGTGGTGATGTGCAATGTATATTATGAGAAAATGAAGGTGTTTTTTGACCTCTGATGCATGTAAACCTGTTGTTGGCGACCTCCAAAACTAAATGAGGAAACTTTAAAATGGCATAATTGGGGCACTTTACAGTCAGTCAAATCACATTGCAAAAAAATGTGTTTCATGTAAACTAAATGTGAATGTAATAGTATAGTGCTTGAATATAACTGAGATAATGAACTAACTGCAGAACTGAGATGCATGTTTTTCTATGCCTTACATTTATCGAAATGGGATGAATGTTTTTTATAACTTCATCAAGTTATTATTTATGAAGTCGATGAAATGTTAAGCCCATATTATATGCATTGTGAAAGCAATGTTGCAACATATTCTGGGGTGTCCTTTGTAGGTTATGTTGCAACAATTAAATAATTAAATTAATAATTGAGATGTTGCCGATGTCCGAATACTAACAACTAACTTCTGTCAATTCTTGGTAACAAAGACATTTAAGCAATTCCTCCTTTTATACAAATCATTTAAATAACTCTGAATGTTAAATTGAAGTTTACTTTAACATGCAAATCTTTGCATCATGCATCAAAAAAAGTGAAAAAAGAAAATGGGTTTGTTTCCCTGAGAAAACATCATAAAAACAGGGTTAAAGGGATAATTCACCCAAAAATGAAAATTAGCCCATAATTTACTCACCCCCAAGTCATCCTAGGTGTATATGCCATTCTTCTTTCAGACGAATAAATCGTGTTTATATTTATTATATTACAAGTTATGTTACAAAAGTCCAGGCTAATCCAAGCATTAGAATTTGATTCATAGTGGCTCTGTTTTTGAAGTCCATAAAAAGTGCATCTGTCCATCAAATAACGTGCTCCTCCGGGGTGTTAATAAAGGCCTTCTGAAGTGAATCGACGCGTTTGTGTAAGAAAAATATTCATATGTATAACTTTATCAAGTAAACTTTCGACCGACCGCATTCCATGCAAAAGTGAATGTTGACAGTGAAACTCAAGATGCGTACGTGACGTCATGACGAGCGTACCTGGCCGTGTTAGTCTTTCCATCGGCAGGGGAACTTTCAACAATTTTTCCATAAATTGAACAGGGAAGACGGTTGGTCGAAAGTTTACTTGATAAAGTTTTAAATATGGATTTTTTTTCTTACACAAACGCAACAATTTGCTTCAAAAGGCCTTTATTAACACCCCGGAGCCGCGTGGAGCACGTTATTTGATGGGCAGATGCACTTTTTATGGACTTCAAAAACAGAGAAACTATGAATCCAATTCTAATGCTTGGATTAGCCTGGACTTTTGTAATATAACTCAGATTTTATTAATCTAAAAGAAGAATGTCATATACACCTAGGATGACTTGAGGGTGAGTAAATTATGTGCTAATTTTCATTTTTGGGCGAACTATCCCTTTAAGATAGAAGTGATGTATTTATTTAATATATAAATGATATCTTATGATGAAGGCTAACCAAGGGTTTGGCTGGGCAATTTAGAGAGATGGACTTAACATAGGCTCCATTTCAAGAGGTAATAACGTGTAATGTAATAACCCACTGCCTACGTAAAAGCAATAATCAAATAAACAATCTATAATGTATGATAGATATAATGTAAATTATGTTTCACTGTTAAATATTTTGCTGATTCAGTTTTATACATTTATTTGATATGGACTTATTGTTTTATATTGTGCCAGAGATGTGTTTCGGTTATTTTGTAGCTCTTGTTTTCATGCCTTAAATCCTTCATATATTTCATATATGTTAAAATTGTAAGCACTTCAAACATTGTCAAAAAAAAAGTTGTAAATAAATACATTTCTTTAAATGAACTTTGGTGTTTGCTTATAACCATAACACTAAGAAGGTGATTTTTGGTGGACTGCATTCAGGAAACATTTTGTAGAGTAATGTAAAATAAAAAGCAGCCACATAAAACATATTTTCCTCTCTGTTAGCTTGGATCCATATAGCTTTGACACATTCACTACACGATGAGCATCACTATACTATAATAAATGCTTTATTACAAGATAACCTTAAAAATGGTCAAAAGTTCAGCACTAATTTTATATTACCACTAAACTAGCTTCACTTTCTCATTTGCTGCTAAATATGTAAAATATATTATATTCTGAAGATGTTTTTACAAAAAAAAAAAAAAAAGGCAGACGCATGTACTGCAGATGGCTGAAAACACTATGTACACTTTTAACTTGTGTGGAATGTCTTTTAACTCTGTAGAACATTATGAAAGGGTTTGCTATAAAATCTATCAAAACCACAGGCCACTATATTGACTAATCACACATCGTCATTGCTAGAAAACGTCACAAGCATTACTAATGACTAATGAGACATCTGATCCCATTTTCTGGAGAATGAGATGCATGGAGATATTCTGCTGTTTCACAAATTATCTTTACAAAGAAAAGCCACCAGCTGTCACCTTTGCAGATCCATGATCAGGCCAATCTGTGTAAACTTCTGTCCTCAACACTTATTAACATTTACCCAATACCCACTTGAGATTGACAGCACAGG